>OX940981.1:40819628-40896019 GCA_954871275.1 Leptopterna dolabrata
TCTCTTTTATCCCTTCTATACACACCTACAGTTCCCCATAATGAAATTTCGTTGCCACTTTATTTGGATCGCTTGAATATCACATTAATACGATGAAATTAGGTGCATAACTCACAAGGTTAGGTTCAACACCTAAATTTTCATGTCAAAAAGTAGAGATCTGAAAATTGTGAACTAGCCATTTCTAACTAAACTGGCGGTTAAGGACTTGGGGAATTTAGGGACTCCACTCCCTAAGACTTTTAATTTTTCAAGTGAACGTCCAACTTGCTTTCTTCACACCAAATATTTGTCCGAAAAGTGTGCCCTCACGCTCGCTGTCAGTAATTTTGGTTGAAATTTATATGCCACCCTTCTTTGATGAATTATGTAGATTTCAGAAAAAGTTAACGAGTCAACGTCCCACTATTTTTCAATATTTTTCAATTTGTTTGTCAAGCTCCTGCCCCCTCCTTTGAGAAGAAAATACACGGAGAGGGGAAAGTGGAATCTGGCACACTGGTACTTGTTAGGTCCATATTATTGATTACAAAATGTGTAGGTAATTAGCATGAATTATGTATCTATGTTACCTCTTGGAGATTTATGGCGGAACCGTGAATTCCAAGTGTAGGTGTGTTGCATTGTGTTGCATACGAAACAGTGAACTTGAATGATGCGTTACAAACACAGGAAATAAGTGGTTTGAAATAATTAGCAGGATTTTTATTATTTTTATTACAGCAATCGAGTAGTATCTACCAATGTGTAAGCGCACTTGCTGTTCAGCGAGAACTTGTGTTCAGTGAGGCTATTCATATTGACCAAAGTAATAGTCTTTTTACGATAAGTACCTACCACCAAAGGCATCGAAGTATCGCTTACTTCGCAACGCTCGTAAATCGTCGAAAATCGTCAAGCGTGCTCAGAAGAGTGGGTTCCTAGGAATCCATTCCATTCCGCCATCGCCCCGTTTCACGTTTTTGCTACGAAACTGCAACTTTGCGATGCTATTGAAACACGATCGGCTCTCAACAGGCCGGAAGAGGATCATTATTCTCATAGCAACAGTCCCCAGCCCCAGTTCGGTGGGAAAAGAGGATTAGGAAAAACGCACAGGTAATTCCAGGACGGCGCTATGGACTCGTTACAGTTAACGAATAATGGAAACCTAACGGGCATTTCACCTCGGCGGCCGCTTCATATGCAGATGAGCGGGAAAATATAGAAAAGCGTCCACAAGGAGAGGGGGAAAAAACACCATCCGCCAAGGGGAGCTATTTGTTAAACCTTGCTCCAGGTCTGCTCATTGAACAATAAGCGACGGGATAAAGCTTTGAACCAAGCGAAAGATCGCATTATGTCTATCGATTAATCGCCGATGATACTCCGGTATACAGCACTAATAAGTTTCACGTGAGGGAGTTAATACAGCGCTTAGAAGAACAACAGCGTATGATGAACTGTAACCACCCAATGCCATATGAATTGAATTATTTGGAATAATTTTAAAGAACAGTAAAACTCATCCCAACATACACAAGCACTTAATGTTTGGAAAGGGCAACTTGTACGAACGAAAAGACACAAAGTGAAGAAACAAGAAGAGCGCAGTTCCACTTGCAAGTAGTTCTTATTTCACGCAGGAAATATATTAAGTTCCCCTCATGAAGTTACATACCTGGTCTATCTACCAACCCCCAAATTAAGGTATTCACATTTTTGAAAAACTCAATTTTTGAGCAATTTTTTACACATAGGTACCTAATACTTGTTTTTGGCGTAATGTCTATTGAAATACCTTTTTGGCGAATTTTCACAGAAAATGAAGCTAATGCAATGGGTCCCAAATTTTCAGAACATGAATTTTTGAAAATTTTTTTATAGGCAAATCCGTTTCAGAGAATCCTGAATTCAACCTAGATTTTAACAAAATTATATGTATAGAGAGAGAAATAATATATATTTAATATATAATTTATTGTGGTGAGGTTATCGACCGTGTCCATTTCATATTATAACAACAAATTAAATCGCAAAATATAGGTATATATTATACATAATGTATTTGTTTATGTGTCACTCCAGAAGATATTTGACCGTAGATACATGATAAAAATGGCAAATTTTGCCAAAATGTTCGTACTACCGAACAAAAAGATGAGTTCGACGATGAGCAATTTTCAAAAATTCTAAGGGGTTCAAATTTGAGTTTTTATGGGGTCAAAAATTGGTAAAAATGGCTAAAATCGCGAACAATTGATATAAAATTACTGAAAATGGTATGGAGGGGTAAGTAAAGACGGAAAAATTACCATTTCAGTATAGGGGTCAAATTTTGATTTTTGGGGGTTCAAAAATTGGTATTAAGGGCTGAAATCAATATTAATTCACCTGACGTCGTGTAGTTTTAAAAATATTTTTCTCAAAGAAGAGTGGGTCAAATTTGAATTTATAAGGTTCAAAAATGGCTAAAATCACGAAAAATTATATAATTTTACGTAAAGTAGTATGGTTTCTCGCTATATTGTCTTTTTACACAATAGCACGAATATTTCATTGAAATTTGCTTTTATAGCCATGCTGCATGCCTGGAACTTTTTCTGTTTTTAGTCATCATCCGTTTTAGGTTATTTTTTTGACCTTGGTATATAGTTTTGACCTGGTATAGTTTAAACCGAGCTCCGAGTAATTGAATAACCGGGCAGTTCTTGCAGTTATTCCGTCCACACCTTAACAAACCCAAACAAAAAAGCTTGTTGCGAAATAGAAATATCATTTCCATTTTATGATAGGACATTCAATTACCTCAATAAATTTATTAGTATAGTTACCTATATAGGTGCCAAAGAACCTCTTTCACAAATCCTCTTTCACAGTACGATATAGATTCGATTTTGACTGAAGATGAAGTAACGGATTCTGTCAAACGCGATACTGATTGCCATTGAGAAAATTTCTCCAGGTGAAGTCGAAAAAAAGAATAGAGAAAAACTTTAAGGGTAAATGTCCCGGGTTTAGTTCCAAGAACCGCCACCACGTTGTGCTTCAAAATGAGCCAATCCAATATTCGGTTTATCTCTTGAACGAGTCAACCGACTTTCAATATGTAAAATGTTCTGTAATCGTTATAAACAACCACAAGTGCGGACATTCAGTTTTGAATTTTAAAATTTTTTTTTCATGGAGTTCCCGAAATTATTTTATTTAATTTCCACCTTTTAAAAAAAAGCAACTAGTACTTTTGTAGGAAAAAAATCGAAGAATTCAAATCCGCTTTCAGATTGAAGATCGGATCATTAGATCGAACGGCATCTGGGAAAATCACTATAACAATGGGGCCTATTGTTAGCCCTCTAATCCTCTACCTGGGCCCACCTTGCAACGATGCCTTCCCTTTCCTGTTGATTAGAGCTAGCAGGCGGACTGAGTTCACTTCTAAGAGTGTATTTTTCCTTCTACATCTATTTCTTCAACTACAAGATTTGCTTGGCAGAAATAGTTGGCTGCTGGATCAAATCAGGATACAGCCAAATTTTGGCTGAATCCTGTCAGGGTATCAAGAAGGGCGTTTGGTTTTTAGCATCTGACTGGTATCTAGTTTTCTTACTATGATTTCATTTTCTAAATTATTACTTTCTAAGTACCTATATGACTGGAATTTCCATAATAAGCCATTCAGTAGCTAATGATTTGCAGGGTTCTCATAGTCCACCAAACCCTATGAAGCCATAAAAAAATCGCCGTAAAATGAAGGAAGTTCAATAAAAGGTTCAGGCAAAATTGCACTCGATAACTATATATTGCCAATTGTCAGTTTCGAGGTTCACAAGTGACGCCTATGGAAATATCACTGACAACGACCGAAGATAACAAACATGTTGAGAATGATCAATATAATAGCAATAAAAATCATTCAAATGCAATAAAAATATCAACAGAATAATAATAACAAGAATACAAGTACATAAAAAATAACTTGCTATTGGAATAACAATAACAAGTATCTAAAATAACGAGAGTGCCAACGATTTTTCATTTGAGCTGACGAACTCAATGAATTTTATCCAACCCATTTATAATATAAATGGGTTGGATGATATAATATTAAGGGAAAATCCTTACACCAATATAATATTATTATATTGGTCCAACCCGTGCCTATCCGAAAAATCTGCCACCATTTTTCGGGTACTTATGGGCGTTATAAGGAATTGGCTACATAATTATATTTCCATGTGTTCAACAGAATACTACCGTTATAATTTGGTGAAACTCATATGGAACCTTCAGTGTTTCATTCTAGATCCACCCTCCAAATTTGAATTCTTTGCTACGATTATAAGGTAGTTGTGGGCTGTACAAGGATTGCACGTTCGCGCATGCGCTAACAAAGCTTACAGTATTTTTTAAATGATTTTGATTTGGGAGTATCAGTGACCCAACCTGCACCTGCCCTCTAAATTTCAGCTCGAGACAACCGTTTTTTTCTGGCACTCATGGCCTTCATCAGGGATTGTACACAGACACTTAAAAATGTTCCTTGATATGTGAAAAGCACCATGGAGCAGAATATACATAGGTATATGATAGAGGATGGGGACTCCAGTGCATTTGTCATAATTGCTTCGTATGGACGCAATATGACAAAAATTGAATGCGCCAATCACGTGATCAAAAATTATACAAAACGGCTTTTTGGTTTGCAAAAAGAGTCCCGGACTTCAGAGTTCTTCAGAGCCCAGTTTCAGAGTTCTGAGCTTTTTCCAGCTTTGTAAGTGTAGGATTTTCCCTTACGGATTTTTCCAAGCAAATCCATAGAAGAAAAGACGTGATGAAAGAAAACTGCTGCGAATATAGGCGACTATGTAAATTAGAATGCCTGGTGAAGCCAAGGTGGAATCTAGCTCTTTCTCTATTCTGTGAATAGAGAATTTCTTGAATTCACTTCCTGAGTTTCCTATCCACGAACGTCTATTTCTATTCAACTTCCCCAAGAATGATATCAGCACTGGATGAGGAAGATCTGTTACACTGGAGCGACTGCTTATCAATTATGGCGAAGAATGCAGAAACCCCGCGATCCGTACCAAGTGGAATGACCAATTTTCAATTTCATTTCGTCATCAAAGCCTCATTTCTCGCAAAAACAGCAATTTCTTCCCTATTTACAGATACTATTTCAACAACAACTTCTTACTATTTTTCAAATCTAGCACGCGAAAAAACGCGTTCTAAAGAAAAACAAGGAATTTAATATTTGCGCATGGACTCCCTGGCGTCCTTCGGGATTGTTTCGTATGCTGAAGTTTGTTAAATGTAGGTATGTTTTAAGTATGTTTAAAATTTTTTCGTTTAGCTTGTTCTTCCTAAGAGATGTCTGGTGGTAAGGCACTCCGGTAGCTACATGTCCAAAATTTCGATTTTGAAACTTGAAAGCCATATTTAGTTGGGTTCCCAGAGAAAATATAATTCAAATGTATCTCTCAACCACAGTATTCTTTATGATGACTCGTGACAACGTATTTTAATTCTCAAGCATTAAACAGGAATGTTGAGGTGTTAGCTCCCTAGAAATCACCAGTTGAATCAGCCAAACGGTTCATTGCACGTGACTTGTTAGTCCTTATGTTTGGTCCTAGTCATAACTTGACAGAGTAAAGATGGAATATCTTATGAGATTCAATACATCCATGTTAGTAAATTATAGAATGTATACACTGAGCTTTTCTGATTTAGATGGTGATGTGAAAATGTTTCATAATGATGAGATGGACTGTGAATAAAATAGTATAGAAGAGCTGAAAATGACTAGCTCATAAGATAAATTATGTTATAAATAAGGCCTATAAATTAGTCTTTTACAGCTAGATGGAAAATTGGGCACAGAAAGGGGATCGAAACGATTATACTAAACCACATGTCCCCAGTGCCTTGAATGTAGGGTATAACTCGCGCGCCTTGTTCGATGTTTGGTGTGAAATTGGCAAAATTCGATTCCCACAGTTTCCGAAAAAAACTGTATAACTTAAAAGGCGATAGATATGAAGCGAAGATATGCAGGTGAATGAGTCCGTCTGACCATAACTAGGATACATAGGTACATGGTCCTAACTTCTGGTCCCTCCTACGCACGAGATCAGATGGAGCATATCAGCATATCGGGACCCAGAGGGAGGAGAAAACGACAAATTCATCCTAAATATGGGTGAACGTCCTAATCTGGATGCATTTTAGGTGACATAATTATGGTAGGTACTACCTAAGACATAATAAACTTCTATAGTGTACTGACGATGGTGTAACAACCGAAACCGGTCTACAGTTTTTGCTATTGTACGTGGAAATAGACTATTTTATTTTTATCCTGTAGTTTTTTGCTATGGATTTCCACTATTCCGCCGCGAGTGATTTAAGTTATATTCTTAACATGACGGCCTATGCAATAACCACATTTCGCGGCGACAAAATTTCCATAATTGAGTTACTGTTAGGCATGGTAGGATTCTTCGCCTTGTTCAGACCTATCATTCTCTCACGTCATAGCGCCCTCTATTACGTTTTAAACGAACTATTAATGTAAATTTAAGTGACACGAGCTGTATGAGGGTTTTCAAATTACGCAACCAGGCAAGCGTCTGGTACCTGCCACTCAAAATCTGCAAGAACCAGGTAACCGACAATAGTTAGATACGAAAAAAGCCAAGCGACGATGATTGGCGCTTACCTGGTTTTTGCGAAACCCTTTTGTTTGATATCCGTCTGGTAAGCGACGTCCGACGTCCGACTGGGGGGACGAATTTCATGATCACACCTTATCCAATTATATAATTCACGAGTTTGTGTCTGTGACGGCACCAGGGCCAAACGGCTGAACGGCTGTGGTTTCATTGCGATCAGCGAGTTCCTGGTCAGGTTATACAGGCTATTGCTCGATCCTCCAGACCTCCTAGATCGTATTCCTGGCCGTCCCTAACGACAGCGCCCGAGTTCGCGCTTTTGGTTGGAGCCCTTGTCGCGAATCATTCGACCCCAAGCCATAACAAGGTGGGTGCCGTCGGAAAGAAGTTTTCACGACGGTTTCAAGAGTACTAAAACGAGTTTTGTGGGACATGCCGTTCAGGAGTTATTCGACGATCTTGATTTCATCTTCAGAATAATCGCGTGGTTGCCCCTCATGTTTCTTACCGTCTTATATGATTCACAATAATATCGTGAAAATATATTGTGTATTTTTATTTTCTAGCAAAAATGCCTAAGAGTAAAAATAACTACAAAATAGGAAGGGTTAAAAATATTATTGTCGGGACAATATTGAAGTGTGAAAATATTATGTATAAATGAGATGAAAATCAGGTTCAAAATATTTCGTGAGGGTGGATTCCCCAACTGCTTTCCGTTGCCACTTCATTCCTATCACTTCCGTATTTATCAATATTTGGCGGTCAAGTGCTTAGTACAAAATACTTCATTTGGAATAAATAAAAACAACCGTGTAAGCGACACAATGGCGCTTACCTGGTTATTGCAAAGGGCTTCAAACCTAGATGTCCTAAACTGCAATAACCAGGAATGCCGGAAATCGGCATACCAGTCAAGTTTTCTTGTTTTTGAACACAAGAATTCAAAACACACATAGGGACAACTTGTCAAAACTTCATCAAAAATGAACCTCCTGTGAGGCATTGAGACTCGAAAACTTTAATTGCGTTTATCCACAAATATGGAAAGTGTCGCTCACCTGGTTATACAGCATAATGCCGTCCCTAGTCCTGCTCAAAAGAAGATCCTGACAGATTGTTTGCAGTGCAACTGGCATAACGTCGTTTCGCAATATTATCTGCAACTATCTACGTGTCAGTTGTTCTGAAAACAATATCTCAGACTTCTCTATCGACTTTGGTTGAGCGAATTGATATTGCGGGAGTGACGGTGTCAACTTGTGAGACTTCGGTGACAATATGTCAGGTCTCGAGCCGAATATCGGCAGGCGAGGATGGGAATACAGGCGCGAAGGGCTAATCTGTATTCATAGCTGGGCACGAAAAGGGGTTCGCCATAAGGAAGACCTTCCGTAGGGCAACTTCAAACTCGGCCAAGTTCTCGTCCACAACGGTGAGTCTCCTATCTCAATTTCTAGGTGGACCCTCTCACTTACTAAACAGATACTTCGACTACTACCGAGCCTGTGTCACATTGGGCCGGAAGCCAACTTACTTGGAGAACTTCCGCCAAAGATTCTTCGCACCAGCGAGTTCTCTTCGGATGGGAGTATAGCTACAACAAGAAGAGCTGCCCAGATAACAAAATGAATAGAGCGTTTGCATGGAAGCGCTCACCTCCTAAACCGGCTCATTCAATTTGTATTTATGAAATTTTTTTTTTTCATTCATATTTTGCAAATCTAGCTGGTCCCTCGAGACCTTGCAAAAGGAAGTAGCTCAAATCGAGCTCATTCCAAACGAAAATGGGCCAAATACATTTACCCTTTCCACCGAGTCTTTCTCTGCCTTCTGTGTTCCCTTGCCAGAACCGCTAGGAAGGTATTGTTTTCGAAAATTTTGTTGTTCTTCCCCTTTTCTACGCTTCCAGTATGTGGTTCCGCCGAGTAAATATATATAGTACTATATATGAATACTACGAAATATGCATGTGACAGGGAGAGTTACCTACAAGTTTGAAATAACTGATTTTTTCAAATGAGGACCAAATTTTTGTTGCTGATTCGGATTCTAAAAATATGACAATTTTGACAATTTGTGGTATTTTTCAACGCTTTTTTTTTGGTTTGTTATTTTTAATAATGAACCACTGGAGTCGAGCATGAAAAAAAAAAAAAAAAAAAAATCTAACCCCCCCTCAAAATTTGATGGTTTACGTTTCAAGGTATGGAGAATCCGAAAATGCAACAAAAAAATTTATGTCTGTTCACCGTACGCCGTAAGCCGTACGCCGTACGCCGTACTGACCACTTTTCTTAGTTACCATGAAAAAAAAATTTATGAAATTCGGGTTATAGGTTCCGTTCGGTGTCTAGTTGGTCCTCGAACGCCGTAGCTCGAAAACTGTCTATAGAAGGGTATGGATTTTTTGACGTTAATAAATTTGTCTTGAGCTAAACAGTTTTTTGAGACCACCCGGAGCATCGAACGACCAGCCGTTCGTTTGCACCAAAAAGCTTCGTCAACATGATCGTGAATGAAACGGTATAAATCCGGCCCAGATAATATCATTACTAGGGAGCACCTGATTATAATCAAGGATGGCTGTATGAAGATGAGTTGGTTGTTCTGCGATATTATTTCATTTGATAAGTGATGGACTATTGGATTTTGTTGGTAGGTACTTCTGAAACATGAACAAACTTATTACACAACGGCAAATTATTACACAACGGTGTTATTACCTACACAACGGTTCATCTACCTAGAAGGGCTGGATTTTTTTGATCGGTACTTTTGCAACTTGAACAACCGTTGAAGTATTATTGATGGGCATGTTATTACACAACGGTTCATTATACTTGACCACGAGGGTAGGGTATTGACCACAGAAAACAGTGATCTACGCAGAATGGGCATCTATTTCACTCCACATCAACAATTTTCCTTCAGAACGTCATTATTTGCGTTTCTTTTTGCCATTTTAGTTACTGTTTGTCGTCGACAGAATTATTTTAGCAACATTTAACTCGTGATTTAGGTAGGCACCTAGTAACGAGTACGGGGTTAGTTACTAACCTAAGGAGGTTCTGCGATGTACATAATATGTATGGAATAGCACACGTATATTATATTATATAGAAGGGTTATGTATACAGAGAGCTGTGATCTGTAACAGAAGGTTATTCTGTACAAAATAATAAACGGTTGTGCAGGGATTTGCAGCGTTTTTAAAAACTATTTTTGAAGAACACTACGCGAATTTTTAAATATGACAGTGTAACGAATGTAGGGTAGATATAAAACCCTACAGTCACTGATTATTTCGTTTTCCAGCACATCTTATTCGGTTTGTTCCCCTACGATACGAAGGACCTCCCAATGAGTTATTCGTTCGCTGTTGCGAGTTACTCGTTTACAGAAAATACGAAATTTATGGTCATAAACTAGCTTTGTTCAAAACGTTGAATAACCCATTTGAACGACCAATATTTTATTACCGTTCTCCACTACGATATCCGTGAGAAGAACCTCCGAAGGCTCCTGGATACTTGAGCTATCACGGCAAAGAGGATGAGCGACCACGCTGCGTACTGCGTCCCGGACGCGACGTTACAGAGGTTATCCGTACATAGGCAAGCTTTTTCTTTATCCGACACGTCGACGCAGCCCGCGCCCAGCGTAGTTCCCTTCGAGTCCTTCTTACCCATGCAGCCTCTAGTCGTCACCACTACATCCTTGTCCTTCACGAAATGGCAACGTATTAAAAAATATGTTTTTCGTATTATGATGGTTGTACACAGCAGGGGACCCCAAAGAAAATAATCAAAAAGTGGACACATTCAGTTTTCTTCAGGGACTTTAATGTAGTGTTTCTTATATGTTATTCTTCCGGTGTCGAACCTCCAGTTGAAAAAGAAAACTGAAAGTAAGGGGCACAGTTTCTTTAGGCTCCCCTGATGCTACACAACCACCATTATTATAAACCACGATAATACCACCAGCACTCGAGCATCCTTCTGCACGTTATTAGGATTGAATAACACCATCCTCATCATATCTTATCCAAGACAGATTTGGAGTTGGCAAAAGTTCCTGAATAAATTTGATCGAAAACAGGTGAGCCTGAAAGAGCGTGTAAACGTAACTTCGGATATGAATAAATGACACCTTTAGCCTTCCACACAATTAAGGGTTAAACGTGCCAAGCGTGTAGTTTTCCTATTAGGTTGGCACTTATCAGCTACGGCTCACGGCACGGCTCGAGAAGGCCGTAACCATAACTGGGGCCAATCAGTGAGCCAGTTTCCTACCTACTGCGTTGACAAAATGATGCGATCTTAACATACGGTTTTTCTAATGACGATGCAGAAAAAAGACAGCCGTTCGAGGCAGTCGATGATGAGGTCTTCCCGCTCCCTCGAGCTCATTTGTTTCCAGTACAATCTGTCACAATTCGGCTTCAAGTCCAAATTTGATGAATTACACTGGTAGCATTTGAGGGACATCGCAGAACTCGCCAGTAACAGCAATCCCAAGCAGGTGGACCACCCGATCACATTCAACACCGTGAATTCAAAAGAAATTCAAGCTATTTTATTTATTTCACAAGTAGTAAGACGAACTATTCATCCTGCTAATATTTATTAGACCTAATATTGATCCAAAAGTTTATAGACTAAATAATTAGGTTTGCAGAAAGGCACCACCGATTACCTTCCCTGAAATGTTGGCCTAAAGCTGCACCCACACTACGCTGACGTGACGTGGGAACACGTCACGTCAGGCTCCGTGGGACCACGTCAGATGTGGATCTGTGTTCACATTGCTCTGACGCGTGAGGTGGTCTGTCTGACGCCCTCCTTCGCACGGAACCCTTTTCAGTTGCTTCGGAACCTCCGACCATGAGTTTTCTTCGTGTTGTAGAAATGTTAGACGAAGAGTAAGAAGAAATTGCTGCTATTGCTGCTGCAGCTAGCTGTTTGGAAAGAGATTGGGTTCATCCCATTAACTTGGATAGGGAGGAGTGCGGAGAGTTTCATACGTTGATGCCTAAATTGATAGAAGATGAAGAAAGATTTTTCATGTACTACAGAATGTCAAAGGAGGAATTTTACAATTTATTACGTCTGATCGGTTCGAAAATCGAGAAACGGTGCACACAGCTGAGGGAGAGCATTTCAGCTGAAATTCGGCTTGCAGTATGCTCCTCCATCGCCGAGAAAAAATTGAAACCACAACAAAAATAATAAACCAAGAGCGCCTAGACCTTCGGACGCCTTCCCACGTCTGACGAAAATCTAGAACTTTTGATTTGCTCCTGACGCGTCAGAAGGGGTGGGGAGTGAGTATGCGTCATCCTGCGCGCTCCACGTCACGTCAGAGAAATGTGAACGCTCAATTCAAAACTATCCATTTGTTTTTTGCACCTGACGCATTAACGCGAGGGCTGACGTGTTCCCACGTCACGTCAGCGTAGTGTGGGTGCAGCTTAATGCTGGCGCCTATTTCGCTCGTTATTTTGCACTTCCGGATGCCCAAAAACGTCATATCAATTAAAACAAGCACCTCTCACCATTATTAGTGCGACAAAAGTTGTACAATTATAATTAGGTATATTGCTTATTTGCAAATTTTTCGAATTAGCTTCCTACTTGCTAAGTTCGGAAATAAAGAGACGCCAGTGAGCCAACTGAACAATGTAGCGGAGCAAAGTTATTGGACAGAATCGAGGGGTAAGAAATCAAGCCTAGAGCCATTTTAGCTTAAAAACACAAACTAATGTGGAAATTATACCACAGTCATACCCTCAAAATTATCAATTTTACAAAAACACAAAAATGAAGGTGAAACGATAAATCGGGCAATCTACCTGGGAAAAACATCGACTTAAAATTAATCTGGAATTAATTTTATTAAAAAACTCGTCAATAAATGAAAATTCCGGAAGATTTTCACACGGCTGTGCCATGTATATGTATATAATTATGTATGTATATATATGACACCTACTGGTTTTTTCCCGTTATTTGAACGCTTAACACTTTCCAGTTCTTCATTTTTTGCATTTATCCGCATTTAGGACAAGAAAAAAAAAATGCAAGTGATCAAATAAAATAAAATAAAGTTACCTATATTGCAGTAGGTAGGTATAGAAAACGTGACTACTTATATAACTTGGTTGGCAATCAATACCTGGGAAAAAACTTCATCTTGAAAATAATCTGAAGTTCATTTTATTATACAACTGGTCAATAAATGAAATTCATACAAATGAAACATCTATTTAGGTACATTAACTTATTCCTCAGTTTTACAAAAACACAAAAATTATAGTAAAATGATGAATTTGGCAATCTACCTGGAAATAATCACCAGTTGCATAACGTCGGCTTACAAGAGAAATTCACTAAGTCAAATATTATAGTTTTGAGAAAATCAAATTTGAAAAATTCAGTTTTTGGTGAGACCCGTTTTGCTAGGAAGAAATTGGATTAGAGGGTTGAAATTTGGTGTGCAGCTGCTTCGTGATGTCTACTTACTTCCACGTGATCCCCAAGTGGTTAGCGCATTCACAACTAACTTAAAAATGTACTTTTCGTACGAAGGGACCTGACTTAGTGAATTTCACCTGACTATAGTGACTTAATGATTTTCACTTGTCGAAAAACTTCTGAGATGTGATGACTTAGGGATTCTTCTATCTATTTCTCCCTGAATTTTGATCGCATTAATGAGGGGGGTGAAGGATTTTAATAAGTATTTTTTTAAGGATTTTAAAAGTAATTTATTGTTTAAAATCTGAGTTTCGACTGCAATACAATTATTATTTGAAACTTTGTGGAAAAAAAGGAACTTTAAAATTCAAAATAATGCTCTCAATTCAGTTCAAAACTTCACTTCTCACAAAATTATTATTCTTCGTCAGAAGCGTCTGACAGTGCAGGTTCAGCAGCCCGGTCAACTATGGCGTTACTTGTCTGTAAACCATAGAACCACTGCTGCAAATTCTGCGGTATGACACCCTTACGGCAGAGAGTTGTTAGGTCTTTCTTTTTTGCCACTGAAATCGGGAGCTGATTCCGGTACAGTGGAGCTAAATATGTTTTAGTCATCCTCAAAGTGGAGGCCCGGCTTTTTCTGGCTGATGCCATTCTCAACGGAATCTTCCTGAATTCATCTTGATAACCGTACTTATATCCAATGGATTCTGGCTCATCCCTTCTGTACTGAAACACTTTTACTTTCAGCCAGTTAACCTTTTGACCCGCATCGTCCACGTTCTTGTTGAACACTGTTGTCTGAACAAGGTGTTTTAAGTTTAACATGTCCTGAAAGCAGAGCTCTTTAGTGTGGTATCCATCCTTACTTTTTCGTGCAATTCGAAAAATGTTTTCCCATTCATGAACACTAAAGACATCCACATTTTTCTTTGCTGTTTCGACTGCAGAATGCATTGAGTCGACCTCCATGTAAGAATGGCCGCTCTCCATAAACTTCTGTTCGATGATTTCTAAGCTGGGGTGATTGCGTACAGCGTACAACAACAGTGCCGATATTTGAATGTTACGGTTTTGACCCCCGCAAGTGTCCGAAAAGATAGTGAGGCGTTCTACTGTGTGAGGAACGTGGTCCATTATGAACTGCAGCAAACAGGACCCGATCTCACAACTCCCTCTTTTGCCATTTACTTCAGTCCAGAAAAAACAGTATCCGTTGTTCGGGGGTGCTGCCTCATACACAGTAAAGTATTTTTCTGAGGTAATACAACAAACTTACACCAGAACTGGGGATCTGAAGCACGCTTTGAAGATCACAAGTTATCGACATGAAGCTTTTGTCATGAGTGGCTTTTTTTGTCCAAATCCTTTTCCTTCATGGCTGCATCTTTTCTGACACAGTGTTCTTTATATTCATTTATATCTCTTTATATTTATTTCATTAATAACTGTCTCGAGTCGAGGTAACTGATGCTGTGGGTAGGTGAATCGCGAAAATCCTTTCTGCCTAGTCGTATTTTTATCCCGGATCCACACGAAATGATCAGAAATATGAATCCATTCAAGTGACTTAGTGAATTTCACTTCAACGGCAATAATTTATTGCCTTTGGAGAAATTCACTAAGTCTCGATAATCATCACGGTAAGGACTTAGTGAATTTCTCCTGACTAATTTTTTTAACATTCTGACTTAGTGAAAAACTATTTCGCATTTTCCGTGAGAACGGTTCCTAGGATCTCAAAATTGACGTCACCAATCGATCGGGCGTTGAAAAATACATAGGAGTAGCAAATAAACCGAAAATTGAAAAAATTGACTTAGTGAATTTCTCTTGTAAGCCGACGATAATATAGTTGCTAAAGACTGCCTGATTGTTTTGTAACGCACTTTACCATGACAACTATTCAAGAATTTCTTTGGTACTTCGCAACTTTTTCAGTAATGAAAATTTTGAGGATGAGGTTACTTAAGCTGGTAACAACAGGCCTTTACTTATTACGTAAAGATTAATTAGTCCAAATTAATTATTCATTTCATAGAAGAGCGACCCTTTCCAGAAATAGAGGGGAATCGTATAATGGGTGAGATAGGGCACTACTTGTTCAAACATGATGATAGAAAACAATTAGTGACATTTGAATCATTATTTAACAAAACAGTATTTCTATACGGAATTTCAGCTAGGCACCTAAGATTAGGAACTGACAGCTGTTATAGTGAAATTAAGACTTAGTTTTCGTCCGACTAGATTGGTCGTTTGGCCCACCGTGATACGTCACATTTTTACACGGGTGTAGATACAGCATAAAAGATGTTGCTGGAAGTATAAACCGACAGGCAGTGGATTGTAATTTTAGTTGTACTGACCTGCATTTCAATAATAATTGTTCTTTTTCCAAGAGTTGGATTTAATTTAGAATCCTTCACTCGTGTACTGACAGCTATTAACTTGAATATATTCTCTTCATAGCAGAACTCAAAACTAACTAGCTTCTCCTCGATTCGGTTATCACAGTGCTTTACATTCAATTCCCTTATCTATCGTATCGTTCAACTTGTGCTTATTCTAAGCGACTTTCTTAGATACAAGCAACATCACCACAGAAACGTGTTGGTTATAATTAAACTGGGGGGGGAGTCCATCCCAGGAACTAGGTATAAGAAGGCCAATGGCGTAGGTAAGTTGAAATAGAATTCGCATGTAGCAATTTGAATGTACTGCGAGGCTGTCCTGAATGGACGAAAATGTTCAAAACGCCAAATTTCCATGACTTTCCATAGAAAACTATAGTTATTTATGCTAAATTGATTGGATAGGTTTCGCTTTCTAGGATTTTAGCGAATTATCTTAGTAGGTAAGTGTAATGGGTTTTAAATTCCGAGTAGGTCAAAATATCAGTTACTGAAAATTGTTACCTAAAAACTCGTTTCAGACCATCTGAATCCATCCCAATAGCTAATAAGAATCATTCTAGACGACCTTGTCTACGAGATGAAAAATTCCAAATTTCCCATATTGTTTATAAAGGATGAGATTGTAGATGAGCGATTTTAAAAAACGAAATGTGACCTCCTGTCACATTTGAGTTAATGTAGATCAAAAACTATCAAAATAGCTAAATGCTATAAACCAAACGTGACGGGAAATTTTTTTATTCAAATATGGCGGTAGCGGGATGAGCCCGTGGAGTGGCCAATCCGTTAGTTTTGAAATGTTTTCCCGAGTTTTAGTTTTTTCGCAATTTGGTGGAGGTAAGAAGCTCTCACCATTATTATTATTAGACTGACTGTTCACTGTAAATGTTCTCAACTCATTGACTAGTTTCGGTAGTTTTTCACGATTGTTTTAGTGCCTCACAGCCCTCAGTACCTACTTATAAATTGTTGTGAATTCTCATTATAGTTTTATACCTGCAGTTATTAACGTTTTCGAGTTTCATTTCAAAGCATCAGGTTCTCCATATCATGAAAGTATAAACTGCCTTCACACCAACTTCGGGAAATCGCTGTTATAGTCATGCTGCACGACTGAAACTTCTTAGAGACAAACTGAAGCATTGTTTAGACCAGCTGTCCGTTCGCGAAAGTCACTAACAAAAAACTCGGTACCTAGTAAAATTTTTGGATTTTGTTTCCCGATTCCAGAGGTAGGTGCATGAACCATTAATGTTTTATTAGGCAAATCCAGGGATGCGGGAGTTACCACTCCGTAACTCGGCCCCCTGGAGGTATGCGGTGTTGATTTTTCGTACAACCGTTTTTGACCAGCCGCTGAGGATCTGTACCAAATTTCAACCCTCGGAACCGTCAGGTGCCGGAGATATTAAAGGTTGAATATAGCAATTTTTCAAGTTTTTCTACTTCTTCTCTTCTTGTCGTTCTTCTTGTTCTGGCAGGGCTACAGCCTCACTGACAACGGAAATTTGGCACACGCATTCGTTATTCACCAAGGAAGTCCCTTTTGTGCATTTTGTCCTCCCCCCCCCCCCCCCCCCACCATATTGAAAAGTGTTAAGTAAGTAGGTACCTACATACTGAGAAATTTGTTTAGGTACTGGGGAAAAAATGTGTACTCCATAAATGAAAAAAAGTGTTATAACCCCCCTCCCACCCCAACACCCCAAAAAACCCTGTTACAAAAATTCACCCTCCAAAAAAGGAAGTAGGTAGTATGACAACTGAGTAGGTACTAACTTACCAACAATAATTTGGCCTTAGTTGCAAATGTTCACTTCTTGCTGTGCAACAAAAAACGTAGTACTTAATTTCCCTGACCCTTGCAGGTTGTACGTGCATTGAATCGAAATTTTGGTTCACTATTTTATTTGGAATCGAGCATGAAGAAAAAATTGTTTAGCCCCCCCCCCCCTCGCTGAGGAATAATTTGCAGCCATTCGATTACGTATACTGAGATGATACATTCGCCTGTGATATATTCTCATCGATTGGTAATTGAGTGAGTGGGAAAGTTATCAACTTCCACGAAGATGGGCGTTCACAAACTGAGTTTCCCTTTTGTTCTCAGTGTGAACGATGTGCTTTCATTGCCTCCTTCGTAAAAGTGGATTTCGGCGTTCCTCTAGTTTGTTCCAAGTCTCCACCCAAAACTCTGCCAGCGGGTAAGATAATCAAGATAAATGTTTGTGAAGCTCAAGCACAGCGCACACATACAGAGGGAGAAGATAATGAACCTTGGAAAGGAACAGGGAAGAGGAAAAAGTTTAATTCGCCAGTTCACCAGATTTAGTAGGTACTAAGTACCACCCTGATTTCAACCTGATTTATTTCTAGCTGACGTACCCCTCGTTGCCCGGGTATTTATTATGTATAATTTTTATAATTTCCTACTGGATTCGACTTTGATGAAACTTTCAGGACTCATGCAGGTTGGGCCATAAATGGTAATCTTTGAATTTCATCACGATCGGATAACTGGTAGAGCTACTGCGCATGCGCAAATACCAAAACCGAGGTAATCGAATTTCCACGAATCAATGGCCCGACGCCGCTCAAATTCTGTGGGTAGTTGGGGTGTAGTTTCCAGATGGAATGGTTGATATAGCCACTGCGCACGCGCAAACCGTGTACGAGGTACCTACCAATTCAGCCCACAAGAACCAAAGGCGCCATTTCGCGTAAACGTGGACGGTAATTGGGGCCTTTCTCTCAGAAAGAATCAACGAATTTCATAACTGAATGAATCGTAGCCACCGCGCATGCTCCATCCTATACAATTTCTCCTTTTTTCGCTCTTACCTTATCGTGGTGGAAGGGTTTGTGTGTTTTCGTGATCTGTACGATCATGTTACTGACAGGAGGAAGCAATGTGCCATTAAACTTGGCTGACATTTTCCTACTCTATTCATCTGGATTTCAGGTAACTATTCATCTCCTTCTTCTTCACACTTATCACCACAAAATCATCCGATTCTATTAACTCAGTTTAAAAAAGCGAAGTTTACAACGGGAGCCTCATAATTTGACCGCTTTGCAAACAAATTTTCCTATTTAATATTTTAGCATGGGCCAGTAACCAAGAATACCCCTAATAAGTTTTCCGCCTCGACCCCATTGTGCGTTGTCCCATAAACGCACAAAACAATATTATTGTTTCATCTTCTCTATAACGTATTAAACGTGGATTTATTTGGTACACAGGAGTAGTAGACGAAGTTAGGTTTGAATGGCGTAGGCGCTCCGACCGAGTTCCAGTGACCTTTATTTGGTTCGCAGACGTTTTCACATCCGACTAAATCCTATACTTGGCTGCCGCCTACGGAAAACGTGGTTGGAACGTGAACTATTGATTTCATCATCATCACTTGCGTTCTTACAAGGGCCGTGTAACACATAAGCTTCGAAATTAGATTGTTAAATAAATAAAATGAATATTTGCTTAATATAGGTATTTTTGGTGTACGCGATGTATGCTGATTTTCACATACTCGAATAAAGAGAGATTTTCCCAAGTCAGGCATGGGAACAATACCTTGGACCGTGAGACATAACTATTTACTTACTTGACCAACTACGAAAACATTGTGTCAGAGAAATGTGTCTCATTTTGGTTTATTATTTTCAATGATGAACCTTTGGAACCAAGCATGAAAAAAAAAATATCTAAACCCCCCCCCCCCCCTCAAAATTGTATGGTTTACGTTTCAAGGTATGTAGAATCCGAAAACGCAATAAAAAAACGCTACAAATCCCTGCGCAACGGTTTATTATTTTGTACAGAATACCCTTCTGTTACAGACCACAGCTCTCTGTATAGTATAATATAACTGTCTATATAATATGTGCTACTCTATACATATTATGCGGATCGCAAATCCTCCGTAGGTTAGTACCTAACCCCGTACTCGTTACTAGGTACTTACCTAAATCACGAGTTAAATGTTGCTAAAATAATTCTGTCGATGACAAATAGTAACGAAAACGGTAAAAAGAAACGCAAATAATGAAGTTCTGAAGGAAAATTGTTGATGTGGAGTGAAAAAAGCAAACGTACCTACAAACAAACTCCAGCCCCTTCTACGCAGATCGTATAATGAACCGTTGTGTAATAATTTACCCATCAATAATACTTCAACGTTTGTACAAGTTTCACTACCTACCAAAAAACTCCAAAAGAGCCATCATTTTTCAAATGAAATAATATCACAGAACAACCAACTCGACTTCATACTCCTTGATTATAATCAGGTGATCCCTAGTGATGATATCCCGGCCGGATTTATACCGTTTGATTCACGATCGTGTTGACGAAGCTTTTTGGTGAACACGAACGGCTGGACGGTGGTCTCAAAAAATTGTTTAGCTCAAGACAAATTTCATAACGTAAAAAAAACCATACCCTTCCTTAGAAACTTTTCGAGCTACGGCGTTCTGAAAATTTCAACCCCTGTTTTGAACCCCTTAGAGATGACTGACAGTAACGCCGAGCTTCGAGGACCAACTTGACCCCAAACAGAACCTATAACCCGAATTTCATCAATTTTTATTCATGGTAACTAAGAAAAGTGGCCAGTACGGTGTACGGCGGACAGGCAGAAATATTTTTATTGCATTTTCGGATTCTACATATCTTGAAACGTAAACCATCAAATTTGGGGGGGGGGGGGGTAGAATTTTTTTTTTTTTTTTTTTTTTTTTTCATGCTCGATTCCAATGGTTCATTATTGAAAATAATAAACCAAAAAAAGTTATGGGTATACATTTTATTTAAATAATTGGTAAAACGGCTATTAATTGAGACGAGGAGGTTAATGTAGGCGGGGCCAGTTCCACCGAAAACAAACAGTGGTGGGGGTGCGAGGATGCGGTACCGACTGAATTTCGTACTGCAAAACCGGCGGGGCAGGGTTTCGTATGGGGCGGCAATATTGATTCGGAGTTGCAAACAGGTGTCATGGTTGAGTGCGCATGCGCGGATGCCCTCGTCCAGCGGTCCCTTCACCCGACTACTCAGTAAGGATAGGGCAACCACCCCTGCAAGGGCCCCTAGCACAAGAGGTGAGTTCCGCACCAAGCCAAAACCCCCACCTGTTAAACTTACATCCCCCCCCCCCCCCCCCCCGACAATACACTATTTTTATCACAAAACAATTTTTTTTTAAATGTAAATTTCACCCCTCATCCCCAAATTTCACCTCAACCCAGTCGCCACCATTCAAACAAATTTTCGACACAATATTTATTTTTGTACTACGTATATATATATATATATATACATAGTGCGTGGGATCATTGGCATGACCTCAGTGAACCAGGGGGCGCCCGCCCTCCCGCCGAGCAGGGCGTTGAAACCTGGCAATACTAGAGCCAACCCACCCACTTGTTGCACCAACACATATTTATTACTCTATGCATCTCTCTTTTTCATCCAGTCTTTCTCCCCTGTAATAATTATTTACTGCCAATCATCGACGTTAAAAACCTCATAAAATTCCACTCAATCACCGCTGAAAAGTTCATTTTCCGCTCCGTTTTCTCCAATATTTCATCTCAACAGCCAGTTCTTCATGCTACTTTTTCAACAGCCATGTACACCACTACCCACTTCGTTTCGTTCTAATTGACCCCATCACACAAGTTTCACGCTAAATAGGCTTGTAGTTTACTATATTCAATTTTAGCCCAATTGTTATTTTATTTACGTAACAATACAATTTATTGCCTTATCAAAACAAAAACAAAAAATGTTCGCAGTTCCGCTATATGAACGCATTTCGCAACTGCAAATGTTTCCTTCGAAAACTCGTGCCAACAAGCGGTAGTTGGGAACAAGTAAGTAGGTACTCTAATACCCAACTACTTGAATGCCGATCTCCCAAGCCGAAATGTTGAGTATGGTTAGGAACCTCACGGGGTTTCATGATTTTCACAACCATGTTTCAGATCAGTCGTAGGCTATGTCCAGTTGTTGAGACGATCTCATTGCACTAGACAATTTATTGTCAACGTCAAAAACAACTCATCCTCAAAGCGTTGGATATTAATGTGAAGAACGGTTTTTCAAATTATCACCCATTTCAATGAAAATCCACTTTTTTAACAGCTAATTCAGGTACAATATTATTGAAAGTTTTGATATTCACACATTCATGTTTATTATCTCCTTCAACCAACATTATTCACATCTCGGTACCTACAAGTACCTTCTTGAGCTACGACTAATTCAATAAAGAAAACCCTAGACATTATTATAAATATTATTTTACTCTACGTTTAACTTACAATAATATAAACAGGATTTTTAAATTATTTTTGCAATCGCTGCACCGAAATCTGGTAGTAGTCGAAAAGATTTTAAAAATCACCAATTTAAACTTTTCCCCGCTTTGCCCCTCCCTGAGTGGTGTTCAATATTACCCCTTGATTTCCCCGCCCATTTTACCCTCTCTCCCACACCCCAACTCCGCCCCGAACCTAAATCAGTTAATTAGTTCAAATCAAACAGCTTCAACCTTACAAGGCGCGACTTTCGTGTGTATGATTCGAAAGGTAAACGATCCTGTAGGTTTATTATAGTCTGTAACTTATTTTCAGGATTCCACGTTATACAGAAGGAACTTATATATCGTTGAAATTCCAACCATATTGCAAGTTTCCTATTCACCTAATGTAAATATGAAACTTTGGCCAACTCACAGTGGAAAACCCCTCCCGGCGGTTTTCCGTTGAAAACAGCCTATTGCAATAAGCCAAACGTTTTTGGTATCTACGTCCGTTTTTGACAAATTAGTCACAAAAATGCGTTCCAGAGTTGCTATTTCTAGATCATAACGAACTAGCATTTCTGTAGGTATGTAATATTCAGTTAGTCCTCCATATGTCTGACAACGACAGTCGCCGAACGTAACTAGGAAGTGTCCTTCTAGTAGGTAGTAAAGTAATTTGGGATATTGACAAAATTCCACAAATTACTACTACCTTTTATATTTATGGGCGATAGCTATAACGACTCACAGACCTCACAGTATTAACGTAATTATTTATAACAATTATGGAAACACTAATGTTCTTATATAAATTATAAGAGTGATCGAATATGACTCACAAATTACGTACATAACGTCATGTACGTGCGAAATTCATTTTACCTGGGTGGAAGAAAATTGTCTTGTTAAATTAATTTGCTTTTTTTGCTAAATGTTACCGTCTGTGCAATTTCTTTGGTTATTTATGCCCTTGACCGGGACAAAACTCGGGGCCATAGCTGAAGAAAATGAGTTTCAATAGAGAAATTAATTTGATAAGCTGAAGGAAGAGCATAAGTAAGGTTTATTCCTACTGAGATGGGTCTGCAACGACGACAACAGTACTTCAAATTAGAGCATTTCTGTGAGAAAAATCGAATGTGACCAAAGTATTGGGCATTCGATTTGTGCGGTTAGAAGCATATTTCAAGTTTTAAATTCGAAACTGACAGCAGAAGATCGGGCAGAACTAAGATGCGCAAAATGCAGTTTAAATTGAGTGAAACTTCCAGCCCCTATGACCCTCTACAACCCCCCCACCACCAACCATGGACTAACCAATTTTATCGAAGCATTGTGTACATGTCTATTCCCCACTACCACTACTACTACTACTACTACTACTACTACTACTACTACTACTACTACTACTACTACTACTACTACTACTACTATTACTAGGTACTACTAAAAACACCAAATCCTTACACGGGCTTTGGTTGGGGTGAAGAATTTCGGAGTAGGAGGGCTCGGCCGGTTATTTAAGACCGACGGGACGAGAACAGGAATCCCTTTCCTTTATGAGGGTAATCCAAATAACTGAGGCTCAGTCATAGGGGGAAGCACGTTCATTTTCTTATGTTTAGAGACGATAAAAGAAAGCTGTTTTATTTGTTTATTATTCTTGTGCATGAAACACCTACGTATTTTCTCAGCAAAACAATTTTCGAAAACCCATCAAAATTTTTTCTTTTGCGTTTCAAGGTGCTTAGATTCTAAAAATGCAATGTCCGTCCGCCGTATCATATCTACTTTATTTTCGGTCTAAAACTCGTTCTCTCGCACACATGCTCCATTTGGGTCCTAGCGCGCTCCAAAGCTCGGCAGCCCGATCGGAGTACACCCAGGGGTGTTATGGGTAAAAAAATTGGTGTAAAATAGGGTTTTCGGCATTTATTTTGAGGTTTTAGTGACACCATCTTGTGAGGTATCGTTTTCCATGTTTTTTAGGGCGAGAAGACCGAATATGAAGTTGATTTGACCAAAGAGTGAAGAAATGAGGTTGTAACGGAGGTTCAGCTCCCGAAGTTCATTTTTTATGAGTGCGAAACCTGGGAAATTGTCTGAAATAACCATAATGTTGTACAATAACACTAGAAGTAGTATCAACAGGTGAATCAACACAATTAAATAATGGCACTATCAATGGTCAAAGATAATTTGTCAAAATTATTAGGTAGCTTAATTCGTGTTTTTGGGGGGCCAGAATTGGTGGAAACCATCAAAAATAGCAATTTCAAATATTTCAATTATTGCATTTAAATTTTCACATGAAAGAAACAATAAATGAACAGCCAACATTTCTGAAGGTATGTCCAATAGAATAATAAACCCATGTGACAAGGACTTCGCAGCGATTTTAGTGCCCATATCACACAGTTACTGGGCAATACTCACCAGTATTTCCTGCAGGCAGGCAGGACGTTTCTATTAACCGAAAATAAACACAATGTCATATCCGGTGATAGTGCCATTTAATTGTCTTGATTCATCTGCTAATACTTACTTCTAGTGTTGATATACAAATGCATGGTGATCTCAATTTCCCAGGTTTTTGACTCATAAAAAATGAACTTATACCTGATTACAATCACGCATGTCAGTGTGAAATCGAGTTGTTTTTTCCGTTATATTATTTCATTTGATGAATGATGGTTATTTTGGATTTTTTTTATAGGTACTTTTGTAATCTGAACAAACGTTATGCTTCATGAATAACAAATAACAATGAACAACAACGAATAACAAATAACAAATAATTAATGATTCGATAACTGATTCGTATGTTTATGAAACTGTTAATTCCCCGGCCGGCTCCAGTACTCAATTTAGAGGTTTCTTTGGTTGGTGACGGGGGGGGGGGCATAGAAGACAGTGATCTACGCAGAAGGGGCATCTGTACAGAAAAATAATAAACTGCTGTGTAATAATTTTCAGCCTTTTTAATATTATCAGTGGAGAGAAAGGGACTCCGTTTGTGCCGAGAAAATCTGTGGTCGTCAAATGTCATCAAATTGGCGAAGAAGATGGGTGCAGGATGGTGGAGGACGGAGATCCAACTGACCCCAACAGGGCTCGAGTCCTCCAGCCGAGTCATCGAAATCTTCCGATGTAATGACGAAAGATGACCGGTGGCCGTGAGGACTGGAGTGGGGTTAACGAGGGGATTTGATGGGTTGTAGAGAAAACGGCCTGAGGGTTATATGGTGGAGAAGGGACGATGGAGGGGGGAGAATTGGTGATTGGAGGCGGCAGATTGAGATGAAGGCAACAAGACGTTGATTGAACAGCGGCCCGGGAAGTTCACCCCCTACGGGAAATTTCCGAACCTTGGTGGACATTTTGATAATAATTTACGATTATTACACAATTTAACGTAACGTCATGTAGTTATGTACATACGAGTAAAATTATGTAGGTACATAACACTCTTCTACATCTGATAAGGTCGACTCTAAATTTGCAATCAAGTTTCAAAATCAGCTGAGTTGGAAATTTAACTCGCAAAACATCCCAAACGTTAAAGTGAGTTAGTAGGTAGGTACTCATATCAACTGATTGGCGAATGGAGCTCACAAATCAGCTGTGAGGAAAGGGAGCACCAATGTCAGCTGAGTGGAAAATATAGTTCTCAAATCAGCCGAGTGACCTCTCATCCGCGTTAGGAACTTAGGAATATCCTGAGTTCCCAAACGAACTGAATTAAAATGTTACCTCGTAGATAAACCAAGAGGAAATAATTATATTGTGCTCTAAAATCCGGCAATTGAAATATTGAGATTCAAAAAGTAGCTTAGAAAATCATGTTATTAGCACATAAATTAGTCGTCCTATTGAAGTAACGATTTCTCAGTATCAGCAGAGTACACAGTTGGGCTTCCCAATACGATGAGTAAAACAAATACAATTTATTACACAAAGTTTTATTATTTACCTGCGTTGATCACTGTTTCCTGTGGTCAATACTTACTCTCGAGCTAAGCTCCCCCCAGGAAAGCCCTAAATCGAGTACTGCAGCCGGCAGGGCAATTGCACTTTCATAAATAGGCGGTAGATTCAAGAATCGCATCATTAATAATTATTATTTGTTGATATTCGTGAAGCATAATATAACGTTTGTTCAAGTAACGAAAATACCTACTAACAAAATCGAAAATACCTAACCTGCTGTGCGCTGAGCTGTGGTCGATTGTTTTCAGGCCTCTTGGGCCCATACCAATCATTCTCTTTGCTTTGCGACTCCTCTTCATTTGTCTTTCCTGTTATCTGCACAGCAGGTTACCCCTGTTCCTGCCTCCTCCGGCGTTGGTCATGTCGTAGACGTGTCCGGGATTGCCCGCGTGGAGGTGCCGGTTTTACAGGGAACTTGGAGGCAGAGGGGAATACTTACCTAACCATCATTATTCAGATAAAATAATATCACGGAACAACCACCTCGATTTCTTAGAGCCATCCGTGCTTATAACACCCAAAGACAACCCTGTACAAATTTTCTCGCCAACAAGACCTCCTCAGCCGCAAAAAGGAATATATCCGTCTTGCTCGCCAAAGTAGAATGCACGGGGCTTCGCACCTCGCTCTTGAGTGCATCCGCTCCGTTGGGTTTGAGTATAGGATCCTGTTCCGTTCCCCCAAACCTTGAAATGTCTTCCAACCCTGTTTGGCGGGGGCTTTTTGCCTGCTAACTACTTAGTACCTACTCAGTACTACTTACTTAGTTCCTACTCAGTACTACCTAGTCAGTACCTACTTACTTTTTTTTCCCCCGGTAAATTTTTACAACAGAGCTGAATGGGTTCGGGGGGGTAATCAAATCTCTTTGCATGATTGATGAAGTTAACATCTTATACTTACTTAATTCCTTGAACTCCTCGAGGAGCGTAGGGCATCCGTAAACGCCCTCCATTCGTCTCTGTTTAGCGCCAACCCCTTCAATTCTCTCCATGTCTTCCGTACGGCTTCCGCCTCCTTCAAAATGGATCCCTTCCACGTGTTCTTGGGCCGCCCTGGCCTGCTCCGCTGAGGATTCCAGTCCAGTGCGTCCTTCCTATCGGCCTTCCTAAATTTCCTACCGATCCACCTTCATTTCCTATGGAGAATTTTGGCAGCGATCGGCTCCTGACTTGAAGCTGCCCAGGGATCCTCGCTCATTATTGTCTTAGGCCACCAGATCCTCATAATTCGCCTGATAACCGGTTTACGAAGACCTGCAGTCGGTTGCTAATGTCTTGGGACACTTCCCAGGTTTCACATCCGTAGAGCAGGACGGATTTTACATTTGTATTGTAAACACGCACTTGGTTCCCCTGGAAATGTTTCCGCTCTTCCAAACTGGATACAGTTGGACAAATGGTCTGTTGACCTTTTTGATCCTGAGCTTCACGTCATCGTCACTGCCTATTCTCCTCAATGACACTCCCCAGATACACAAAGGACTCGACCCTCTCGACGGCATTGTCCTTTAGCTTTAATGGTTCGTCCACTCGAGGTTTTACGCTTAACTCCTTCGTTTTCCTCGAGTTTATCCTCAGGCCGATTCCTCCAGCAATATTGTGCAAGGCAGACAGCTTTGCTTGGAGGTCACCGAAGCGCTGCGCCAAAAGACCGAGGTCATCCGCAAAATCAAGGTCCTCCAGTCGCTCCCGCATCGATTATTGAATTCCTAGCTTCCGACCTCTTGCATACCCCGCATCACAGCATCAAGGACAATAATAAACAGGGTTCCTTCATGGGGGGGGGGGGGGACAAAATGCCCAAAAAGCAATTCCTTGGAGCATTAAAAAAGTGTGTTCAAACTTTCAGCTCGATCCGTTATGTCTGTGAGGCTGAAGCCCTGTCAAAGAACAACGAAAAGAAGAAGCAGAAGAAGTTGAAAAACGTGATAAATAGCGATTTTCAAACTTCCATAACTCCATCACCTGATAGTCCCGAGGGTTGAAATTTGGTAGACATTCTCAGTGGCTCCTCAAGAATGGGTGTACCCAAAATCAACCCCTTCGAGTTTGGTCTGTAGGTCCTGTTTGGGGTCTAGTTGGTCCGCGAAGCTTCGCGTTATTGTTAGTCGCCCCCAAGAGGTGAAAAACAGGGGTTGAAATTTCCAGAACGGCGTGGCTTGAATGGTTTAAGTAGAAGGTGATTGTTATTTTTATGCTTTTTAAATTGATCTATAATTTTTTTTAGGCCACCCGGAGTCTTGTACGACCAGCCGTTCGTTTGCACGGAAAAGCTTCGTCAACATGATCGTGAATGAAACTGTATAAATCCGCCCCAGGTATCGTTTCTAGGGAACACCTGATTATAATTACGGATGGCTGTATGAAATCGAGTTGGTTGTTCCGTGATGTTATTTCATTTGAATAATGATGGATTTGAATAATGGAGTTTGTTGATAGGTACTTTGATAACCTGAACAAACGTTATGCTTCATGAATAACAACAAATGATTAATGATGCCGGGCCGGCTCCAGTACTCGATTTAGGGCTTTCCAGGGGGGAGCACGAGGGTAGGCATTGACCACAGAAAACAGAGATCTACGCAGAAGGGGCATCTATTTATACAGGTAAATAATAATCCGTTGTGTAATAATTTGCAGCGTTTTTATTCCATCTTCGGATTCTACGTACCGCGAAATGGAAACCACCTAATTTGTCGATTTTTTTTTCGTGCTCGATTCCAAAGGTTCATTATTGAAAGTAATTAACCAAAATTGAGCTCCCAAATAGGATGAGCAGAATATTGTGCTCTCTAACCAACATACTGGGTTGTTAAATCAGCTGAATGGGAAAATGAGCTCCCAAATTCCGAAAAAACTCTGCGGAAGTTGAGCAAAATCGACTGTGTGGACGATGTATCAATTGAAGAGGTTGACAGGAGCGGACACATGCGCATACCCTGCACTGACCGCGGTGCTGTTCTTCACGTCGGCGGGTTGAAATCCGGCTCATAATCACGTTCACATTTGACGTGAGCAATCTCCAGGCCAACAACAGCGTCGGAAGGCGGAGCGCGGAAAACTCGCGTTACGGGTTCAATTCCCGCTCGCCCAACTGCAAATTAATGTTTGCACGGGGCAGCCGCAACCTCCTCGCCCTCAGCCCTCTGGGAAAGTGAAACCCGTTTTGATTCAATTAAAACCGTGCATCCCCCTCCGAAGTCCTGTTTGCAGCACATCCTAATGTAATTATGCACTACAGTTCGCCGCACCAATTACTTACGTGTCATCCCCAATGATCTGAGATCGCCAAACAATTTCTCCCAGTCCGTAGATACACAAATTTTTAGTTCACTAGGCTCACACTGAGAGGATCTGCTAATTGCACAAACATTCCACCTAGCATCTATGTTACCACCTGTATGCATCAGTTTAATTTATCACATTTTTATTTTAGTTTTGTTTTTACCTACCGACGGTAGGGAAGCCTTATATTAATTTGTGCGAGAAGTTTAAACTTGCTTTTTGCATTTCAAAGCTTTCTCAACATATTTGGTTCCGTTTCTGTTGTCTGTGTGGTCAATTCCTTGTCCCGGACAAAACTATATGAAATTGTTGTCCGATTTTGATGAAATTTTCTTGGAGCAATCAATCGGAGCAATGGGTGTGCGCATGCGCAAACGTGAATTTTATGAAAACTATTTCAGTTCCTAATGCACCGATTTCGCTCAAATTTGGAGGGTAGTTGGGGGCTGGCTCCAAGACGACTGCCTATGAATTTCATCGTGATTGGATTAGCAATAGCCACTGCGCAAACTTGAAATTTGTTGTCACAGGCAAACCTCCAGAACTACAAGACCAATTTAGTGAAGTTTTCTGGGATAGTCGGGGTTTAACCCTAGACGGTCCCCTATGAATTCAATCGCCGTCGGGCCAATGGTAGCGTGTGCGCATGCCGCAAATGCCTCAATCCACTTTTTTTCACCAACTGATTCTATACGTCCATGTTAAGTACTTGGCAGACGTATCATTTTGTCTTCTTCATACGTTCTTCGATTCTTCGAATTTCAAATTATGATTGATCTATGTCATTTATGATATTATAATTAGGTTTAGTTTCTCACCGTACTGAAGTTAAAATTATTTCAACTCCCCCAACCATACAAGTTATCTTCGGTTTTTGGGATACATTTCACCAAGTTTTCTATATCATATTCAAAAAATGGAGCTAGATAATAAAATTAAAATAATAATAGGCGATGGCCTGGGGGAGGCTGACTTGGGTTAGACTCCAAGAGCTTATGGCAATCGTACTGCTGGTTCACCAGCTTCTCTACGGGAGTTCCAGACATGTTGACAACATGGAATTTATTGCGCATGCGCAGAGGCTACTTTTATTCAGACTGGGATGAAATCCGTAGGGGACCACCAAGGACCCGATCTGAGTGATCCCTGAAAATGTCGGCGAAATCAGTTCGATGAAGCCAAGAAAGTTATGCAAGGTTTTCGTTGTTTGCGCATGCGCAGAGGACCTGTTCCCTACAAGTTATACTGCGCTATATATAAATAGGTCTCCGATATGTTCATGCCTCATCCACAAGTGCAAAATTATACAACCATGAACAAAAAACCTCTCGAGAGTCTTATATTCCTCAACTGAAGTAACTCAAGTCCATCGACATGGCCAGTTTGAGAGAACTATTCCGATATTTCGCTCATCTTCCCCATCAAACCGATTTGTTTGTTCCGTTTGGTCGCAGCAGAGCAACTTCCCACTCGAACGCCCTTTTTTCAAGTGTTCAACTTTTTCTTTTTGCTCCTTCTAAACTTCACTTCTTCAACATTTTTCAACTTTGCGAATCTCGAAAGCGGCGAGAAAAGTACAAACCCACCTTCCCACGTTTTCGGAAGGAAAATTTCAAGAACTAAGTGTTGAAAAAGGCTGCGGCTGTAGTGGAATACTAAATGGAATCAAACAAGCATCAATTGAGTTAGTTTGAAAGCCATTCAAACTTATCCCAAAACTTATAACTGTTTATGAATGGCTGTTGCAATGCCGTTCTGATTCTGTAGCCACGTACGGTCATATTAGGAAGACTTATCGAGGGATGAAATTAAACAAGTTGTGTGGGATAAGTGGATTTTTGATTTTTAAAAAAAAAAGTATGAATAAATAAATATATACCTAGTATATAATTTATATCAGTGCACCAATAGTCGTAAAGAATGGTGACGCGAAACATGCTGTATGGTCATGCTGTATGACGCAAACCTTACTGTCTTGTGTTAGCAAACAGCTGTTGGTGAATTTATGTCAATTTTAGGGGTTTTTTCTCTCATTTTTACTGATTTTTTGTGTTTTCGAAATAATGATGTAGAACTTGTAGAATTCAGAAACTTGAATTACTTCGTCATTAAAGAGGGAGAGGCTGGTAAAGGGGGAGTAAAGAGACGGGGGGGGGGGGGTAAAGGGGGTTGATCTGGTAAAGGGGGGGGGGGTTTGTTGAAGATCATTATATACTCCAATCGTGAATTTCCACTAGGTAATATATCGAAGTACCAGATCTGATGTTTGTTCCAATTCCGATCTCGTTTTAATTGGTTTTGGAAGGCAGTGGAGAGCGATGGCCTTGCATGATGGTGCAAATGAGAATCCTGCGAGTGGTTACATGTAAGCTCGCGAGTGTGCGACAGTCAGGTACATGTAAATGTGTGTGCGTGTGAGGGGCTTTCCCGGGAAGGCAGTACACGGATAAACGCAGGTGGATGAGGCGGATATTAAAGCCGGCAAACGATGTCATATGTTGGCTTCCAAACCACCAGGTCCGGGTAATTGATGTCTTCAATTAGTAGTAATTAATCCTTCGTCTAATTGAAATGCCATATAATGTTTATTCAGGTCTAATGAAGGCTCGTCCTGCTGGTGAGCTGATCGCTTGCTGGCACAAGTTTACACGAACTCACTAGGATATAACTTGAGAACTTGATTAATTTATGGGTGATGTGAGCCCACCCTGTGAGCCGCGCTTTGATGACAATTGATTCAATAACAGTAAATCATTATGGATGGCTAAATTCGTCAATAAAAATCTATTCTTTAATAGAGAACAGGTCACCTCTCCATATTCACAACCTCCTCCGCTAACCTCTTCTTCTACATAAGGGTTCGGTTTCGACAATAAAAGTCCTTAGTAAGTTCTCAAATCCTTTAATGAGGAGCTTTCAACAGCCCTCTGGCTGTCATTGTCAACTCTAAAACCAGCAACAACAAGCAACCATTAGACAACTAGAGAACATTGTGAAGTTACAGTATAATACTTATGACTAATTAGAAGGAAGTACTAAATTCTAAAGGAAAGTACCAATAAAATATAAAACTTACCAACTTCTCAAAGAAGAGACTCAATATGGGGTCTGCAACAGACACCAACTACCACTGATAACAGAGCTCCCTGCCTCTAGGGGTAGTGCCAACCACAACAACCCCACATCATGCCTCATCCAAGAGTCGCTGGTAAATAGAAACTGTGTTATTCACATCTGACTTAAAGTTAATTGAATTGGGATCTTGATTGATATGGAAGGCTTCTAATATTTTTCTTTTCCGGAAATGTGATTCCCTGTTGGTAATTTTTTACATTTTGAAAATCAAAGGAATGATTGGACTCAATAGCATGTATGGAAAGTGCTGTGGACGTTCTTTTCTTGTCCACGTCATACTTATGTTGGTACATTCTCTTTTTCAACCACTGGCCCGTTTCACCTATATAATTGGCTGAACAATCATTACACTCAATTTTATAAATTAACCCAGATTTTAATTCAGGTGCAGTGATATCCTTCTTATAACTGAAAAAAGTTTTATTAATGCTATTATAACTTTTGTGCCCTAATTTTACATTCGGTATCACTTCGTTTATTGCACTCTGAATTTTATTACTCATTTGCCCTAAATACGGAAAAGGAAAAAATATATACATATTGAGTCTCTTCTTTGAGAAGTTGGTAAGTTTTATATTTTATTGGTACTTTCCTTTAGAATTTAGTACTTCCTTCTAATTAGTCATAAGTATATACTGTAACTTCACAATGTTCTCTAGTTGTCTAATGGTTGCTTGTTGTTGCTAGTTTTAGAGTTGACAATGACAGCCAGAGGGCTGTTGAAAGCTCCTCATTAAAGGATTTGAGAACTTACTAAGGACTTTTATTGTCGAAACCGAACACTTATTCAGAAACCAAAGAAGTCCGCGCTGGCATCGCCGTCGGTCACGATCGACACAGGTATCAACCCTTTTCCCCTGCTTACAGGGGAAGTGGAGGTCGTATTATTGTGCTTTGAACACCAACTCAGGATTTATCCTGAGGAGGGAACATGTACTGTACACTGGGCGGCGTTCCGTGAAACGCTCAATAAATCATAGAGAATGGTACCTATACCACTATGCAGGAACATTGAGTAGATTCCATTCCCCTAGTCAATCATAAGTACAACATCTCCATCCACATCCCTATTCATAGGTAATCCTATTCATATCCCTCTCCATATCAAACGAACATCGGACCAATCGTATTCACAGCGAAAACGAGATGAAACGTCTATTCTTTGAAATAAACAACTGTAAATTCCCAACTGTGTTAACAACAATTCCGCTAAATCTGTAGAAGCGAGAACCAACCGCGAGAAGGATTAAAGCTTTGTGGGGATTATCCTCAATGGCTGTTGTAGTTTCACCGACCTGCTGAAATTCTGGAACAAAATACTACTTACGAAACGAGTGGCACGAGAAAAAAACCCCACTGACTTCTAATAACCCTTTATATCCTCTCTGAAACAAAGGCCCGTAGAAAAAGGGCTTTCCTCGATTTTATGGAGCTACAAAATAGGTTCGGGCATTAAAAGGTTATATCGATGTAGGACTCGTGAAGGTTCATCATAGTTTAATCCTGCCCTTTGCGACGATTTGTCCATATTATTTTTTACGCCGATGGGTCAAACCTTGTAGCCGCGTTTGTGTTTGGATGGGCGGGATGAAATTCATCGGTCCCAATTGCCTCGTAAAAAAGCTGTTTGTTCATCTCTGTAGAAAAGAAGGTAAACATTTCTCTCACACATTCGCTATGCTCTAAGGAAGTGCCTTTTGTGCAATTCCCCCCCCCCCCCCCCCCCTCACCCCATTTAGGGACAAATTGTCTTTTTTTACGAGGAAAAATTTTTGACTGGGAAAAGATTTTTACTGGAAAAACGTTTTTACTGAGAACAAATTTTTACTGGAACAAATTATTAGTGTTTGCTGGGAAAACATTTTAACTTCAGTAATGCAAAAAGATGTGATATCCCCTTTCCCTCACCAAAAGCAACCGCGCTGTAAAAATTTACCCACCAAAAAAGAGCCTGAGCCGCAAAAAGGATTGATAACCATTTTGCCCACCGGAGTAGCATGCTCGGTGCTTCTCACCTCGCTCTTGGATGTGCATAAGTGTGTTGCTAGTAGGTACACATATACCTTCGGATCAAAACTATTGGCGACGTTTTTTGGGTTTACACTTGAAGTCGAACTACCTCATAGTGTATAACTTAAGTGTGAGTTGGTCTCCTGTGCCAAGCCCCGCATTAAATTTATCAGAATCCATATTATGTAAGGTTTATTGCAGTAAATTAATAATTATCTGCTGGAGAATAATTTGCAGCATTTTTAAAATCAGACTCTATTAGTCTAGTCATCAACGGCGTTGGAGGGGTGGAGGGGGGGACCTGGACGCCCTATGAATTTCCTGTTGGAACCTGAACTCTGTGTATTTCTTGACATAAGAGTATTTCTCCTTCAACGAGAGAAAGTGATCGGGTGTGAAAAGGGTTGAGCTCGCTATTTGGAGATGAGCTACTCGCTGTTGATTTGAGTAGTTCTTCAGGACGGGTGGTACCTAGCTAGAAAGATTAGGGTATAGCAGTAGGTATAGCACTCGTATACGAGCTGGGATCCACTTCAAGGATATGGAAACCGAAACTGAGGGTGTGTGTGTTGGAATTCGCGTCTAGTTGATAAGAAGGTAAATTGAACGGGACGGTTGAGTGGATTAGGGGAGGAGGAGCCTCAGGTGGTGCTATCAAGGAGGTAGCTGGGAAGTGTGGAAGAAGGTTTTCGGGAGATTGATGGGGAAGTAGTCACCTAGGGCACCCAACGAACCTTCTGGATGGTGAAGAGGCACCTAATACATACCTACTAGGTGTACACACGCACAACTACACTGTGGAGTTGGTGGTATGGGGTCAACTAACTAAGAGGCCTCAGGGCGACCTTTACCACCGTACTTACCGTAATGACTTTCTCCAATAGTCCTCTTCATCAACCCCTTATTTTCACCCTTACCAAGGAATGGAGACGGAATTAGTCCGTGAATGCTCGAAAAGCCAACATCAAAAAGCTTAGTTTGCTATGGAGTCGTCAAACTAATGGTTTGTGGTTTTTGACCTCCAGAAACCTAGTGACTGGTTCATATACTGATGTCAATCTAAGGGCCGTATTCACAGTGGCGGTCCAAAAGGTATACTCATCCCACAATCACGTGAGTGTAAGCTGGTATTATTACTTCAAAAACGCTATTCAGTGAGCTGTACAATCCACGTAAATCCCATTTTATTTTCACGCTCAGTATAGCATCCATTGAGGGGGACTAATAAAAATAATCTACTTTCAAACCATAGATGGAATTTTGGTATATTTTAGAATTAATTATTAACTTAATATTCATTTGTAGTTTGTTGTAAGTGCTGGAGGGAGCGAAAATCCCTCTAGTTGGTGAAGAGGCATCTAATGGTGGTATGCACATACGTTCACATTATAACTACTCTGAGTTAACTAACAGCCCTTTACCACCGTGCTTAACGTGATGATTTGCCATGTGTCCTTATCAAGCCCTTATCTTCACCCTCTTGAAAAGCCAACGTCAAGCAGCTGAGGGAACCATCAAACTAATGTGCTGCGGTTCTTGGCTACTAGATAGCGACTGGCTCATTTACCGATGTCTAATCAAGAAAAGTATGCCAAGTCAGTGGGCGCTATAGCTGTCTCAGTTATTAGTAGGTAGATACTTCTCTTCACTATTGTTTTCTTATACTAATATCATTTCACCTACCTACCTACCTACTCACTCGCTTTTTGGAGCTACAAAAACTGAGTTATTCATTAAATGTTTCAACAAAAGAAACTTAAAAACAAATAATAATAATTTGGAGATTCTAAAAATAAATGTATCCAGTTTTGACGCTCGCTTTCATATGAGAATGAGGAATTTCGGAGAATATATATATTTTTTTAAGAAACCAATATTCAGAATTTTTGGAAAAATTAGCGAAGTGAAGCCGTTTTTCAAAAATGAGCGTTATTTTTTAAATTAGCGTGATTGAAAGTAAAAAGGCGGCAAAAATTGACATATGTGGTTCATTGAATTCTGATTGGCTGTTGGCCCAAGTAGGCGGAGCAAGCCTCGAAGGCGAAGGTTCCCAATGCTGCCAACAACCCAACATTAGGAATGGCCAACCTTCAGGGCAACTTTTAAGAACCTGTGTCATGGCGTTTCTCTAGATTTGATTTTGAGGACGTGTTTTTTAATTTATTACGGTTCCAACCACCCAACCATTGCAGTTCTGTACATCGTTTAAAGTGATTCACTAGCGCTCTAAGCGGGATTTGAGTTGAACTACTCGGCAATTTATTTCATACATCATTTCTTGCGGGAGCCCAGAAATTCAAATTTTACACTCGTTTTCTGCCCGTACTTTCCGACATAAACACCTCAAAGTGTTATTCCGTTATTGAACAGAATTTGGTCAAAAAAGAAGAATTTGTAACCCACGAAAATTGTCCATTTGCTAATATTGCAACGTATTCGGCAAAATGAAAGCGACTCTTTCACAGAGTTAGTACGTACCTACCTATTAAGCTTTCACGTAACCCTACCCGAGTTTTCCCCAAGTCTAAGCCATATCGTGTCCGGTCAGGATTTGGGTTAGCCGATCAGACTTGACAAGAAAGGAGAACCGATAGAAAGACAATCAACAGCCGTAAGAAGGAAGGGTCGAGGAAAACTTGGTTCTAAACAACGTTTTTCCATTAGCCTCCTGGTCGGGGGCGGGTTACACTATTCCGACCGATTCAACCCATTCGGAAAGTGGGTATAATAATTTACCTACTCTGGAAAGACTTTTTCTCACCAAGTTTACACCAGCGCCACAATAAAAGTAAAGTAGGTGGGGTTTGTTTTATTGGTGCTCCTATAGTTCGGACTGTCTGGCTCAACGGTGAACCGCGGTGATGTACAAAAACCCTGTACCTGCTCGTTAATTAAGATCTATGATGTCGCATTTTCCACATTTTTGCTACACCTTTCACTTCATTTCTATGTTAACAATCAACACTCAGTTATGGCTCAGTGTTCTCCTTTTCGTAATCAAAATACCACGGCTCACAGAGTTTTGAGATTTTCTGACGACACATGCCGCCACATTCACCTAGCGAACGACGCATGGATGCTATAGTACTTATCCATGGCAAACAGCCACGCATAACGTTTTACCTCAAATTCCGCTTTTATGAATCATGAGAATATACCTAGATATATAATGACGTAGATGAATGCAGAGATAAAACTAAAATGAACCAACCACATGAACAATAATAATCAACCGCCATAATTGTACAAAAACAACGTCTATTTTATTGGCCAACGTGAACATGGATCCTAAACCGATGTGGCAACGAAGCGCGTTGATGATTTATATTTTATCAGATGTAAAGATTAATTATCGCGCCATTATTAAGATAATATAGGTGGACTGGTACCTACAGACTAGGCAGGTATCGATTATCTGAATTTCCAGACATTTGGCGGATTGCAGCAGCTTCCCATCTGCTGTCGAGATTACTGTGAAAAATCTTCAAAATTCAAATTCCACATACCTCACAGAATTAGAGGACGGAAGCGATCTGGCCGCAGGGAAACTTCACGCTCACCTGTGTTCGAAACTCAAAGCAACTTTCAGGCGCTTGGTTAAGCTTAACGTACAGCGAGGCGTCCTAACTTGTACAGGGTTGATAGCGAAACTCTTTTTAGCGTAAATTTTCTGTTTATACGATGAGAATTGACTCCTCATCACTCGTTTTCCACATTTTTGGGTTTCTGAGCTCTACCCCATCCTGATCTTTCACCTCATCATCTATGTGACCAACTTTACAGACTTCTCCGTGGGTTATTTTAGTGGATTGGTCTGCTTCAGTTTTACAACCAGTAGGTACCTCTATATTTCTACGTCTTCTTCCACCCAAGGCGTTGTGAAGGGAAAAAGGAGTTCATATCCTGGGTTCATCAGGGGTGTCAACAATTCAAATTTATCAGTTGAGTTTTGATTCAGGTTTCACTCCATTTTTCAGCTTTGCAAATCATGGATTAAAACAGGTCGAAATAGCGAAAACCTTAACCATTTAAATTTTAGAGGTAGGTACCTAGGTATATAATTTTATAGTTTATTTTTTATAGTAATATATTATTTAACAAAAGATGAAAACAATATATCTACAAAAAAAGCTAAGTCTATTTCTGGAAGGAATGTAAAAGGCGAAGTGGGAATATTCGCTCGGCCATCGTTCTGCGATATATTGATTAGCTTGTCTTGTCGATTACAGTAGCATACAAGCACCTGGGAATGAAACCAGCTCAAAACTCATTTACTGTGTAACGATCAATAAATTATTGATAACGGCAATGTGATTTCATAATGCTAACAGTTTTCATTGTGTTTTTTTTGTTTTTTGTTTTACAGGTGAGTGAAGGACTACCTTTCGTTTGATAACCTCAGGCACCTACCTTTTATTCTGTAAGTTAATAATAGTTCTTTTAACATGTATCATGTTTTAGCTCTGGTATACTAGCATTTTTTGCGAGTCGATTTTGCGCGTCAATTTTTTTCGCGTAGTGGTTTTCACGTACAACCGAGTAGTTGCTAGGGAAATGAAACTTCTTTCATTTTCATCGGACAAAAATCGTTTTCCATTCGTTGGAAAGCTCTTGATTTATCACGAATTTATTTCGTATTTGTTCTTGGTATTTATTTCCTAGTTTCATACTATAACTATATAAATGAATGTTATAAATGGATAGTAAACAATGACGCTTGTTTTCGCGCACAATGCATAGTGGAGAGTCGCGTGGAAACGAGCCCTGGGATACTCGCATTTTTTGCGAGTCGATTTTGAGCGTCAATTCTTTTCGCGCACAATGCATAGTGGAGAGTCGCGTGGAAACATGATAGATGGTTGCAATTTTTGTTTCTTAAACATAAATCTTTCATTGTTGGTTCTTGAATGAAATTACGCAGTGCAAAAACGAACTTCAATGTTGATCACTTGACGCAGTCTGAACTTGCTGAAACTACTCGCAATCAATTTAGCGACCAAAAAACATGTTTGACAACAACCCCATATGCCTATGTCGCTGAATTGTAATACACTTGTTTGATCATCGATAGTGCCATTTAATTGTCTTGATACTACTTCTAGTGTTATTATACAAATGTATGGTGATTTCACTCAATTTCCTAGGTTTTTTTTTCGTTTGTTTTTCGAGTTGTTTTTCGTTTTCTCTTTTATGATGCAATCAGAGATTGTTAGTAGGATTCAATTATTGTTTTCCCTCCTCGGAATTAGGTAGGTACTGTAAGATACTGTTAAGGCTTTGAGTTAAATGTTATTATGACAGTTACTTCATTTGGGTAAGCGAGTTCAGTAAAATGATCAATGACAAGGCCTAGAAACGGGGGCGGTGCCGAGACCGCTATTTTGAAAGGAGGCGGAAAAAGTTGCATACATTTTTTACACAGTTCTATTTCTTTATTTGTACAGCCCCTACATGAATGAAACTATTAAAAAATTGGAACGCCAAGGTTTTTTAAAATCAGTTTTGGGAGGAAAGAAATCGTGTTCTTCAAAAATCAGAATTTCCACTTAGGTTTGCGTTTGAGACCTTTTTGCATAAATTCAGTTCCATATCGGTGTGTCTACAAATACTTGCCTCGCGCATTTTTACTCGAAAGAACAGTCGCAATAAGCTGAAATGTGCTGGGCGTAGGATTATTCATATGAAAGAAGTTTTGAATTTGCTCATCTCGTAGCCAAGGTACAATACTGTCATACACACAGTCATATAGGTATAAACTGAATGAATTAGTACTATACTATTTATGTATTATACCTAAATAATATATACTTATACATTTTTGTTAAAATCTAGAGATGAGTACAGACTGCTCAAAAACGACAAAGAATATAATATAAGAAGTCTTATAAACATTTTGGGTACCATGCAATAGCTTTTTTCTCAGCAAATTCCCTAATAAGTGTAAGCAAAGTTTACGTAGTATGGCAAAAGTGAATTCCACTAGAAAAAGCTACAATTGACCCAAAGTAACCCAGTTCATCCACACATATACGAATTGAATTAGGTCCTTATACGTGTGGTTTATAGAAAGCAAGCAGAAATTTATACGAAGCAGCAACCTGTTACATCAGAGGAGAACAACCTGCTTTAGTGTTGCGACTAGGAATCATCTGCAAAAAAGAAAGAAAAAATCCAGTCTTTTCCTCTCTAAACAAGACGACAATATCCGTCCGAGAGTGCCAGTTCAGAGGGGTTGAGGGGTGTGAGAAGTTGATGCCGGGGGAGGAGGATCCTGTTAGCGCTCGTAATGCTTCAACCTCTCATCCCCTCACACAACCAGGAAGGTCCTTATTTCACCGGGGACTCTTTTCCTTGACGAAAATCTCTTTCGGGTGATGGGACTCGATGCTGGAGGAGGAAGAGCGGCAGGAGGTGTAGGAGGAGGAGTGCAGGAGGTTTGATAGAATTTCGTCCTCATTCCCGAAGCCCTTCCCGTTCAATCCATCTTCCTTTATCACTCACACTGCCGGCAGATTCGCTGGGGGAGGACTCGGTCCATCCGGGGGCCCCTGGTGGCTTCTTATGACGGACCACGAAAGCAGATTCCGTTCTGTGATCGACGATTATCGGAATGCCGCCGGATTCACGTGTCTTTGAGTTTCCTATAGGTGCGTGACTTTTTCCTCACAAACGTGCGGTCAAATTAAAGATTTTGGAGGTCAAAAATAGTTTAAAATCTTCAAAAAGAGGTAAGTCTCCTGCTTCGAAAATTCTCTCGTAAGACCATACTGCACGTTTTACTAGGTACTTTGTTTTATTTAGTTTATTTTCTCTGAATAATACACCCATGTAATCGGATCGGGAAACTGTTTTTCATCTCCCTCAAGTTCCGTCACTTTTCAAATTTTGTAAAATCAAAATCTGCAATGTCCGTCATCCCTTGCTAAATTTATGGGCGAAAATATAAAATCGTTCGCACACATGTCCACACCTAGGTTTCTTTTTTTCAGATTTTACGGAATCCTTAACAGGAATTTAGAAAGAAGAAGACATCTTACAGAATAATTTTTTTTGTGGAGTATCGTTTTGGTTATTGTGTAGTTATGGACGTTTCCAGGAAAATACATTTGAGCATGCGCAGACGAAAGTTACAGTTTGGGATCATTTAGGGCCTAACCCGCACTTACCCTCTAAATTTCAGCTGATTACGACCGTTATTGGGGTATTCATAATAGGGCTTTCACGTTTGCGCTTGCGGGGACGAAATTTACTGTCCTGTTTTGATGAAAGTCATATGGATCATCTGGGATTCTACTCACACCTGCTTCCAGAATTTAATCTTATTTATTACTATTTGAGTAGATACCTATGAATTTATACGGCCACGGACAGACACAGAATTTGTGGGACTCCAGTTAGTTCACTCCTTATTGACAGGAGTAGTTCTTTTCAGTTAGCTCAGCAGTTCATTCCAATTCCTTTTCGTTTCCCTCGAACTATCGATATAGTTCTTCGTTTTGGCATACGGGAACAACCGGACGAAGGAACGGCCTCCAACTCCTTTGAACTGTCGTTCCGTGATACTATAAATGCCTCATGTAGTATCCACCCCCATCTGAACGACACAGGGAACTCAAGGCTCGTTCTGTGGCTACAATAAACTCCTCATTATTCACCCCATCTGAAAGTCTCCTAATGAACTAAAGGAACTACAGTTCTGTAGGTAGTTCTGTAGCAAACTCCTCATTAATGAACCAAAAATTGAAGAACTAGGCACCTAACTCACTCACTCATTCCCCCTTCCTGGGCCCTTGATTACTCCGTGGTCCTTGTGAACGACCGTTTAGTGAAGTGAACTACGTCGAAGAGTGGTTCATTTGGCGGAGATGGTTCTTCAAGAGTAGTTCAGTCAGGAACTAACCACCTCTACACGGAACCAATTTTGTACAAAAAGGCCTGAAAAGCCAAATGCGAGTAGAAAGTTTGATTTTTGGAAAATAAAATCAACCATGTAACAAGAAAATCTTTGGTTCAAAATTTTAAATAGGTACCTAGGTATATGAGTTTATTGTTTACCACTTCCATTCCAGAGAATCCATCCAAAAATTCGAAATTTCGCCATTATATTAGTTCATTAGCTTATAATAACAGTGTAATACATCGGCTTGTGTGGTAACACTTCTTTTTCTCTCTTTGTCCAACTGGCATAAATTCAACCCGATTGAATAATCAGTCCTGAGTACAGTGTGTGTTAGTAGCGGTGTCCCTCTGCATCCATCCGTTGTGATACTACCTCAAGAAAACTTGTGCTTCACATCAGCAACTCTGGAATATCGACAGGCTACCAACATTGATGCAGAACCTAGTTATTATATCAACACTTGACAAGGACGGCTCCATCGAATTATAACACTACTTGATCGATGAATGGCTCTGTGTGTAGACTTCAAATTTGAAGTGTTCTAGTCCCGCTATAATTATTATGATTATTACAGGTGTGTGTTTCGTAATTACATGTTACACATCCTCCCGAATTACAAAAAAATGCTCTTTACAAAATATCGTTCACGTCACGTTCTTCAAGTATTCTCATCATAATTTATTATGATCTCTGTCTGGCTGTTCTATATTTTTCTGAAAGGGTTGATTGGGGGATATCTCTTCAATACAAAAGGGTTGATGTACCTAAATGTTCCCCAATTATCTATCATTTTCTAAAAGAACTGATGCTCAGCGACCATCCAGACCATCCACCACCACAACTCCCACCACCACCATCCACTTGACGAAAGATTCCCCCACGAAAGTCTCTTTCCACGAATCACCACAAGAGTTGCTGTTTTGAAGGGGAAGTCCTCTACTAAATCGATCTTTCAACCGTTGATGAATAGACAAAAAAATAAGAAGTGGAGAATTATCGAGAGGCTCTAATTGCTGCTAAGCTACGATACATCACCCAGGTACCTACACAACCTCGATCGCGCTTTATTTATCGACTGCGGTCCGGAAAGCGAAGAAGAATTTTTCAGGGCTGGATGAGCGGTTTTGCTATGTAACAGGTGTCAGCGTCAGTAACAGGTTGTTCATTCGGGAACGGATTGTGCTCTGGAAGTTATTTATGTTAGTCATAATCCAGAACCAGAATGGTCTAAAACGAAAACGAATCGAAAAAGGTCTCAAACATTTTGGACCCACTGCAATAGCTTATTTTCTTCGAAAATTCGCTAAATCCCGGTTTTGTACATTCTGTGACGTTGAGACATTTGCATAACGCCGTCCATTATGAATAATGCAGCAACCATGTCAGTAGTTAAAAGAGAAGAGTTCATACCGGTCAGATTCTTTTGTAGAGGGAGAAATTAACATTGATAATTTGTATGTCCCAGCTCGTATCGTTTAACGCTGACAGGTGCGTTACGTGAAAACTTACCGGCTGTAAAATGGAAAGTAACCAACCGGGAAAGCGCTTATTAAGCAAGCTTGGCCTCCCGGAAACTGTTTTGCCTGATGAAAACTTAAAAATTCATCGAAATGTAAATATTTACCCCCCCACCATCTCTTCTAATGTAGGTAGGATGTCCGGTTCGAAACAATTCTGTTTTTTCGGCCTGACGTCGGGCGGGGTGGAGCTTTACATAATTGTTCAGTGTTCGGGACGGAGAAGAGGAAAAAGCGGTTTGGGAGGCTGTGGACGCCGCGCAGCGCTGTGTACCAACCGCCACAATACAACGCCCCTGCCGATGTAACTGAGAAGGTTACCCACACTGTTTGATCGGGAACGAAGAACGAGAACGAATTAATGTGAGAACTATTAAGAGCGATCGACTTCGATAACAATTTTCACAACGATAAAAACTTTCTCCATTTCTTTTTCCGAGGTTCTACGCTACGCCATCTTGCTCTTCGAGAGGGGCTCAGGTTTGCAAAAACCAAAGAACTACATGGCCGTACATATTTCATAAATCTGACCCGTCGGATCGAAATTGCACCTCCTATGGCTGACGTGAAGCTTGATGTAATTTACAAGTACCTGCACAATTATATTCGTTTGTTCTAATACCCTAAAAACAGCATGATCCGATCGAACCCGCTAGCCGCAGCTAGCGCCTCAGCGGACACCAGACGCACTACTTCGGGCGTCCATGCACCTACGTCCGAACACACCATTTTCAGTAGAATTCCTACGCAGTGCTAGGGCCCCCATGACATGCCGGAGTCAATACTGTTCATGTTCGCTGTATAAATACTATGCATCGTCGAGATAATTAGGGTGACTGCGGGCAAGTGCGCCTCGATTTTTGCATAGTTCAACTTTGACGCTCGATCCTGACTTTCTTCTGCCTTCAATTTATCAACTTGTTCCTGCGTTTACTGCATCCAGGAGTTGATTACGAGTCCAATGGTGATTGAATTTTCAGGTTTTTAGTGGATCTTTTTGATAAAAACCCAGTTTTTCTGAAGCAAGTTCGCGGAGCGCACTTGCCCCACGGTGCGGGCAAGTGCGCTCGTGCCTGTGGGCAAGTGTGCTCGTGGGTTCAGATTAATTAAATTATAAATTAAGATGCAGTTTATAGTTTTAAAAAGTCCATTTTAATAAAAAACGAACTGTAATCATAATACAGACGACTTTTCATATGCTGCTGTCTTCTTTTTCACGTACTTGCTCGGCATTTTTCGCGCTGAAAATAAAAGGGCCCATGCAACATGCAATTTTTGAGGAACATACATCAGGATAGGATAGGTACAGGAATAAGGGATACCTAGATACCTACCGAAATTCTGACGATTTTAGACTGATCAGGTAAGGATGATCAAGCATCAATTCTAGGGATTTATCTTGAACCAAATTAAATAAAGATTCCTTGTTTTTGAAGGGTAATGGGTAAAATATTGACAGGATGACGTCTAAATCCAAGAAAAGTACACATAAATTGTATCGGAGATATCCAAAAATTTAGTAAAGAACTGCCTCGAGCCTCCGGAGTATCAAAACCACCCCACGCGCACTTGCCCGCATGGGCGAGAGCGCACTTGTCCGCATGGCCTCAAAACCGAGGGCAACTGCGCTCTTTCAATAAAAAGCGAAATTTTGGGTTTATTTACGACAGTTTGAGTGTTTTTGACGCTCAAACATGTAAAGAATTGATTCTGGTAAAAGAAAAGTCAAGGGAATGAGAAAAGAGGCTCAAAATCACATCTTTTGTAACATACCTTGAATTGTGAACTCGAGTTTGACGGACACCTTTTTTTCAATGAGCTACAAAATTACCTTCCTTAGTTGCCAGGAAGCTCTAAATTTTATCAGATGTTCAGGAACACCTGATCTAATGAATATTAATCGGACAATAAAAATTGGAGTTGCCGTAGTGGAGAAATAAGAGAAGAGCGCACTTCCCCGCAGAGCGCACATGCCCGCAGTCACCCTACTGCGAATTCCCAATCCTCCAGATGAACAAACGAAATGAGCAAGTAATGTGATGTATTGCGTTATGTAATGTGAACGCGAAATATAATAATATCTCTCGTAGGTACGTAATACGAGGGATCCATAGGTTTTAGGGGTGCTGCAGACAGCCAAATCATTACTGAGCAATGTACCGTTCCGGCAGGTTTCCGGGATCCCTTTTAATTGTATTTTATATTAATGGCATTTCGATAACCGCGGAGTTTGACGAGCAAATATCAAATAAAATTTCTACCTATGAAATAATATTGATTTATTGTTACAAGTCCCGAATGAAACCACGCGATGAAGCCACTTATTTCGCTGAAATTTGCGAAATCGCAAATTGCACACGAATTTAATATGGAGGATGGGGAGAGCTGGGGGTGATCTGGAACCCCCTGCTCCCTTCATTTGTCGAAAAAATACATCAAGAACAAAGTTATGAAAAACGAAATGAATAAACAAAGGAATGTGTAAACATTTCGAAAAATGCCACGTTCGATAATATATGTGGTATCAGGATATGTGGGGGGTAATCCTGTGAACAATGTAGAAGGTGGTTGAGATCCCATATAAATTGCGTACCTAACTGAAACGAATTCGTTATTCAATGATTGATGATTATCCAAGAAATATCCAGAAGTGAAACTTTATTGAACGTAATTGATAGCCAAAATAACGATAATATAAGGAGGGTAAGACGCTAAATTTGGCGCTGAGTAGGAATGTAAGTAGTGAATCCTCTAGAATACTACGATGCATGTATTCTAGCTCTCCTTCGGTGGTAGCTAATGCCGCCCCTCGCTGCTGTACACTCACCAGTCCTCTTTGGTATAAGTAGGTAGGTACCGAATCTCTTATTGTTACTCATGACGTCAATTCAATAAGAAGGTACATATCCTCGTGCTCCTCGAGGTTTATTATCGTATGATGAGGTCCACTTTCACTGGTAATATTTCCGTGTAGTTTTAACAAAAAGCATTGAGAAATCGTCGAGTTTGTGGAGAAAATCTCCTTCGTCGAGATTTGCCGAGTTGAATGATATCTACCCGAGAGCGGTCGCGAATGTAAATGAGAGCTCATTGCCGAGAAAATTTATAGTTTCCTTTTAGAGAAACGCCGTACTACATTAAGGAGTCCCAAAGCGTTCACGAGGCTTCTTGCTCTGGGCAATAATAACAACATCAACTCCACCAATGGGATAAGACAGCGAAAAACGCATTTTTTCGTTGCAAAATCCATTTCTTCAGTGTTGTAAAGTACATGCTTTTGATATGATAACAGAATGCTCTAGTTCTAAACACTTGAATGGATCTTTAAATATTTCGTGCCAACGAGCTCATATTTGAGTTTAGTTTGATTCCAAATGAATTGAGATTTAAACGTACAAAGACTATTTCAGAATATGATTAGCAATGCCCACTCGCTCCGGGAGTAGGAATAATAATGTATTTTCAAGTCAAATTCACCCTTCCATGTCAATCCAGCAGGGCAGATGCTGGGAAATCATGATTGGTGGATAAATTTAGACTTTATTAAGCGATTTTGACCCCAAAAACCTGTATTTGAACCACTTTTCTCTAGAAAAAATATTACTGACTATCGCAATTGTAATTTTCTGTCTTGGTCACCGTTCTGGAATTGGTGGGTTTATGTCAATTAGATTTAGGTGATAAAGGCTGAAATAATAGGTTAAATACAAATGCTTCAATTTTACTTGGTGAAACTTAACAATTGCCATCATTAACCAACTATTAAAATAAGAAGTAGGTACCTACTGATTATTACGAGGGGAAATATCTGGCTCAGTTTGCTAGGAAATTACCTAGATGCTACGTAAAGTGCTAATACGTAAAGTGATCTGCGAGGAGAACAACAGGGAGGGTTAAGAATTGACAGCTCTGAATTTAGAGTTGCGCAAAACCAAAGTGCTCCTTTCGCCAAAAGTACAAAAGTTGAGATTGCTGTGCCATTTTCTTCTATTTCGCGTCTCCTACAAATTAATGATATGAAGGATTCGTTCCTAAACGCGCTAAATCCGTCAAAAATGCGTTTGAAAGCCCCAGTTTGTTTCAGAATGCCCATGTTTGAGCTGTTTCAAGGCGCTCCAACTCCTTCTCCAGTACCCTGCTTTCTCGAAAGGTCTGTAAAAAGGTAGCTGTCGGTACAAACTGCACCTACTCTCGTGACGGTGTACGAATATTTTATTTTCTGATATTACTTACTAGGTATTCGATAAAAACTTTGATTCTGTATTTTCGAATAAATTCGTTTTTTTAAATGCTTCAACTTAAATAACTTTTAAAATTTCAGTATGATCGTTTCTACTTTCAATCTGAATTCTTCAACTTGCTGCTGTTTCAGAATGCTCCCTAATCAACAGGATGTTGTTCCAAAATACTCCAAAATGAAACCATTGTGCTCTAACTCCGAACTAAATCCCAAATTTCCTCAGAAACGATTTATTTAGTTTTTTGCAAAAGCGTTCGTAGCCTAGCTACTTACTTCCTCCCGGACAAATTAAGTTTAAAAACATTGTTATACGACGTCTGTAGGCTGAGCTGCCGTTTTTTGCGTTTTCTAAAAATCGAGGTCCTTGGCTGATGTAGCACTTTGCTCTGCAGAGTTTCCGGGTCGATCAGGCCTACATACGCATACCAAATATGGTTTGATCCAAAGAGTTCCATTGGTAAGTGTTTGAAATTAAATATTAGGTAGGTACTCGATTATTATTTTTATCAACAATGAAAAACTCGATTCTCTCCTAAGGTTCTGTATTAACTTCTTTGCATGGTCTGCTAAACATATATGTAATGTGTTTCAACTGAATAATAGGAGGCTAGAAATCACTAATGGCTGAATATATTTTGCACACTATTACTAAAGTTGTTCGATAACAAACCCCGTCACATAAAGTACCCATCAAGGAAATTTGATCAAACGCATACAGACAAAAACGATCCATGTCAGATGAACAGAAACAGCTTTTTTTCACTGAGCTCTCGTACTGAGATCCAGAGCGTCCGATGTCCTTTGTACACCCCCAGCCAACTTTTGAATAGAATGTCCTTTTCATTCATTAAGCGAGAAAACAGCAGAGAGCGTGTTATCTATCTAGGTCCAGTCGTTCCTTGTATCTTCTAATGCATCTAATGCAACATGGTCACACAGTGACGCCAGTCTTTTCTTTTGTCTCTATTATCACAAAGCCTTGTTGGGCAGTGCATGTACGATAATGTATGATAATGAATGATAAGACATGATGATGTGTGCATTGAATGATAAAATTCATCGTTACAAACGACGGTTCCTACTACAGTAGAAGTCGCTTAGTAGAAAGGTGGTTAAAGGAATAAGTCGGATATAAGGACAGAAACAGTCAGGTCCCGATCGGCTGTATGTAAACACACAGTGAATTGGCCTGTTATAGTGATCAAAAGGTCGGTTGTAGTGATTAGTTTTCTAGTTTTTGGATGTTAAAAGTCGGCGAAATAGGTAAAAAGGGCTGATATCTCCTGAAAATGGTATATATTCACCAAAAGTGGTACCTATTGAACGATGATCCGAAACAGAAGATAACTAACTGCCTATAGGTTTTAATGAAGATTCCAAAAAAAATTAATCAAAATTAGGTCAGTTCTGGGATGTCGCATTCGCCAATCTCGGTAAAAATGGCTAAAATCACCACAAAGTAGAAGTCGCTACTTATAGAGATTGGTCGCTTATAGTGATTGTTTCCAGTCGGTCCCAATTCGATCACTGTAAGCGACTTCTACTGTAGTATCTAGCAAAAAAACCGTGGATGTATAGAGATTATATATATTTATTATATAGTGTATATATATATATGCTATATAATCTTCAGCTTATATTAATGAAGAGGAGGTATAGGTATCCTGTGTTCTTTCTACTTTCCTGAAATTCTATCCTGAGCCCATACCATAGAGGTTAGCAAAGACCAAGAGATAGAGAAAACGAACAAAATTAATCCATCAATTTATATGGTCAAATAGCCACACAAAATGCAGGGCAATCCCATCATGGAGTGGAGGGGTCTGGTAGGGGTGGTTCTTAATAATGATTGCCACCTTATCAACGAGTGGTGAACGATTTTTGTGTGACGCCAGATGTAGTTAAAAACATGAAAATCACTTGATTACTGCCATGCAAACCAATACCTATTTTTTGCATGCCCATGCGTTACTTGAACTTCCGTTTCTAACCAGAGGACCTGAGGTTCACAACCGGTGAACGATTACCGTGATCTGAAATGAAGGAGCTGCAGCTGATAACATAAAATTCACTTCAGTTCTATACTGAGAATGGCGCTAGCTAAACGGACCCTTTTTCTGTAAGTGAAAGTGGCTATGAAGAGAAGTGGTAATCGTTCCAGCCGTTGAAATTAAATGTTTACCGGCTTTTCGGAACTGAGAGAGAGTCAATTATTATCACTGAGGGTTTAAAAAATAAAAAAAAATCGATGTTTTTCGGCAATATACGAGTATCGACAGAATTAGACGAGTAGGATTATCAGACATCGACATGGGCCCATCATGATGATCCTTACCTCTTTCTTGCCTCTTTTGACTACACGTACTGTTGTCAGTAAGACCATTGCTACGCCGTGTAGAGGAGGTTTGATCCAGCTAGGGTCGCTAGATCTACTATTATATAGTGTCCTACTATATTTTCGTTCGACATACCATATACTATAATATAGGTTGTATTCCTAAAATACCACCTATATTTTTTAATAAGGCATACTTTGACTGATCACTCAATTTAATAATTTGAAAAATTCAGTGGTCGGAGGACTTCATGGGTAGGTAATAACCAGTGACTCTCAAACAGGCATTTATGGTCGCTAGCAAGAAGCTATCACAAGTGTAGAACCTTTCTACCTACATCCTAGATGTTAGGCACCTACCTAGTTGCTGTGCGCTGTGTCTTGCTATAGAAGGGCAGGGCACCGAAGTATAGAAGACAACACCAACACCATCCCGTAGGCAACAGTGTGTTGCATAATACACAAGGCTGTAACTAGCTAGTCCAATCTTGGCGAAGGGGAAACATGTGACTTTTCAATTTCTCTAATACACGTGACATCATTCGTCATTGAGAGTGTGATTTATTTGTCGTGAGTCCCTCCCGGAACTCCAACTCAGTAGATTTAAGTTCTCGCTAAAAACAACCCGTAGAAATAAGGCTCTGGTAAACAGTAAGAGTGGGGCAACCAACGCAGGATCCGGTACACAACCTGGGGCCCCACCACCAGGGTGGTGGCTTCAGGGTCTATATAACCCCGGATCCTGCGCCATTTTCGCCATTCCACGTCTCCTCTAGCTGCTGGCTACTCTCTCTTCATCCTCAAACCTCCTCTCTTCAAATTCACTTCTCAAATGCTCACATAGTAAATTCACACAGTAAATTCACACTCGCACATTTCATCAGAGTTAGATGGAGGTCTCGCCCTTAACCAACCCTGATGAAACACACTACACGCTCGGTGGAGGTCCGCCCTTAACCGCACACACTCTCTACACAAATTAACCATTAAATTCATTCACACACACTTCATCAGGATCAGGTGGAGGTCTCGCCCTTAACTGATCCGGATGACACACACACTACACGCTCGGTGGAGGTCCGCCCTTAACCGCACCAACATACACTCTAAATTCAAACACACACATAAATATAGTCAGGTATGGTGGAGGTCTCGCCCTTAACCAACCTGACGAAATTTATCACACGCTCGGTGGATGTCCGCCCTTAACCGCAACCACATCTAAATCATACACACCAAAATTCAGCTTTAAATTCACTCCTATCCAACATCCAACTACCTCCACCTCTCATGGTGAATTTTACACTCACTTAAATTCACCATAATATTATTACGTCTTCACTTTTTATTAAGAGTTTAAACAATGTTTGATTTTGAAAATTTACGCTGAACGTTACTTCGTTTTTATTTTGTATTCATTGTATTTTGAATATACATTTTTGTAGTAATGTTATTATGTCTATGATAAAACTTATTTTAATTTACTATTAAATTCTAAAAAAAAACCTTGGCGTTGACGGGGTATTACTTAGCTTGAAGCTACGTGATGGACACCATAACTTTCATGGGGATACCAACCTATTTGTCCGACATGAAAAGAGGGCAAATAAGCTGAGAATTTCCAGTAATTTTTCGCGGTTTTGGCCGGAATTTACTAGGTATATATGGACCAAGAGAACCGGCAACTATTAGATCCAGCAGTTACCCTCGAAAATTTCAATTCAGCGGCACGAGGAGCTGAACAAAAAGGAGTTTTCAATCATATTCGCTGATTCCGCGCAAAACGCTCGAGCTCGATTTGGGACGGATATGTGCGGTTATGTAACTCGCGGGTTTTAGACTTGCTAATGCAATTCTGCTTCTGAAACGTTTCGGATTCGTTTCTTCCCGGCTCGCTGTCGGCGTTTTACGGATGAATCACTTCGAATAATTTCGCCCTGAATGACTGAAAACGCGGAAATTACGACGCCTTTCTGCGAAAAAAAATATACCATGTCAAGCTTCATGACTCTGAATGAAGAAAACCCTCGTTGAATGCAATGAAGTTGAATTGTTTCAGATTGTGCTACAATCAGATGGTCAACGATTTTTCTTTCGTATACTGGGCCAGCTGTACAATGAAATAGGTACCTACCTAAAAAAAAAAACGCAAATTATTACACAACGGCTTATTATTTACCTGTATAGATGCCCCTTCTGCGTAGAAAGTATAATAAACCGTTATGTAATAATTTACTGTTGTGTAATAATTTACCGTTGTGTAATAATTTACCGTCTTTTTATAATTTACCGTTGTGTAATAATTTACCCAATAATACTTCAGCGTTTGTTCAAGTTGCAAAAGTACCTATCAGTAAAATCCAAAGAGCCATCATTTTTCAAACGGAATAATATCACGGAAGGGTGTTCTTCGTTACTACCCCCCATTTTCAAAAAAAAAAAAAATGAAATTCTAACAAAAATTTGATGTTGAGGTGATTTTTGGAATCTTCAGTTTGTCTAGTTTTATGTCTAATTAACCTCAATTTACCAGAATTAGATAGTAAAAGTGAATTATTCAATCGAAAAAAGTGGGGGGGAGTATCGAAGTATTTGCCATGTCAAATTCTTCGGTACTCCCCCCCACGGTGAAAACAGTATTTTCGACTACAGGATTTGTATAATTATTTTATTGTACATGAAGAGGGTGTTCGATTATGTTGAAAAAGCTTTTTCCTGAAGCCACTTCACCGCTTCTTCTTCCTCCCTAAGAATCTCCAATAGCGCTTCGAAATTCCACATTTTTAAAGACAGGTCGGTACCGTCTGAACACTTTGAAAGAGGAACGCAAACTGACGAAGAAATCAAGAGCCGCGAGTTGTGCGAAACTTTCACGATAGGACAAACCTCCGAAAATATTACAAACCCTCGCCTTCCGTTCAAGGTTCAAAACGCTTTCAAGCCCCATAAAGGTAAACGTATCTCTAAACAACAACAATTCACAGGAACGGGGGTGTGAGGACGTGCAGGTATGAGATATAGAGCGATGAAATCCTTTGATCGAAAGTTAAGAGGTTGAGACGCGATATTGGTTGTCGAAAATACTGTTTTCACCGTGGGGGGGAGTACCGAAGGATTTGACATGGCAAATACTTCGATACTCCCCCCCACTTTTTTTCACGGCGAATTTCGCTTTTACAAAGTTGTTGCATCAAAATATGAACACACACATCAAAAACTAGACGAACTGAAGATTCCGAAAATCACCTCAACCTCAAATTTTTGTTAGAATTTCATGAAGCGACGAGCGTTTGAAAATGGGGGGGAGTAACGAAGAACACCCTCACGGAACAACCAACTCGACTTCATACAGCCATCCGCGATTATAATCAGGTGCTCCCTAGCAATGATATCTGGGCTTACGGGCTGAATGTATACAATTTGATTCACCCTCCTGTTGACGAAGCCTGTCGGTGCAAACTTCGGGGCATTACTGTAAATGAACGGTTGACGGCTTCGGGTGGTCTAAAAAAAATCCAAGAAGTAAGAACGTAAGAAGTAAGTTTAAGAACTATTTAAAAACATTAAACAAATTGAGGTATCGGCGTCCTGGAGATTTCAACCCCTATTTTTCACCCTTAGAGATGCCCGGGGACCAACTACCTCTAATGTACGGCGTACGGCGTAAGACAGGCGGAGAGAAATTTTTTTTATTGCATTTTTTGATTCTACATGCCTTGAACGGAAACCATCAAATGTTGGGGGGGGGGGGGGGGGTTAACTTTTTTTCCATGCTCGATTCCAAAGGTCCAGTATTGAAAATAATAAGAACACTTATTATTTTATTACTACGACGTATCTAATAGGAAAATACTTTCATGTAACACACAATCATCTGGTTCATGATAACAATTATTATTGGGGATGTGTTTTATGCGGCAACCATCAGCCCCACCGCGTCACCTAGTCAACCAACAGATCCGTCACCTACAAATAATATTATTCGTAATTCCTACATAAATAGTCACCTACATAATTATTATAGTTATTCATCACTCGTCAGATTCACTTCGTCGCTATCTTTAGTTTAGCAGCCAAGGTAGCGAGTTTAGCAAGGTCAAGGTCTAGGACTAGGTAAATACCTACGTTTGTTCGTGATTCAATGTGGTCTGTTTGGCAGTGTGTCAAGCTCGTAAGGGCACAGGTTTTTTTCTCATAATTTGACAATAACAATGTCGATATTTTTACGTTCGATATTTTGACAATAATGACTTGAAGGCGGGAAAAGGTTCCCTTTCCGGATCCCCGAAAACCCATGGAACAAATATCTCTATTTTTATTCGCCAGCCCAAAGGGATCTGGGAAGGGCTAAAAGAAGAGTAACAGAGCGGAACGGCGTGGAAAGGTATCGAAGCGTGTGACAAGACTTGAGAGGGGACCCATGAACCGAATGTCACAGGTCTGCGAAGGTGGCGTATTGTCATTTTCACACACACACCCGGCATATCGCTTGAGCCCAGTCCAACGTACAAACGCTTCCTTCCTCCGCGGCTTCAACCGCAAACAGGCTCGCACAGCTACTATGTACTTTACCTACAACTATCTCGAGCAAACAGCGTCCATTGTCACTGTCGTAGTGCCGAGTCAACAGGGAGTATGCTCATCGAATTATAACTACTACTGTAATTATCCAATCAACTATAATTCGATGGGGTATGCTCCCTTACTGCTCACGTCAGAACGAACAAAAGAACGTCCATTTTTAGTACTGCTTCGTTCAGAGCGAGTGCTTTGGTTTATTATGCTCAATATTGATTTTTTTGACTCGAGCGTAGAAAACCCCGTTTCACCACTCCTCAAAATTTGGTGGTTTGCGTTTCCAGGTATGAGGAATCCGAAAATGCAATATAAAAATTTCTGTCCGTCTCCTTGAAATTGTAAAAGGTAGGGGGTTGAAAGTGTAAAAACGCTGCAAATCCCTGCACAACTGTTTATTATTGTGTACAGAATACCCTTCTGTTACAGATCACAGCTCTCTGTACAGATAACCCGTCTATATAATATAATATGTAACATTCTATACATATTATGTGAATCGCAGACCCTCCGTAGGTTAGTAACTAACCCCGTACTCGTTAATAGGTACCTACCTAAATCACGAGTTAAATGTTGCTAAAATAATACAGCCGATGACAAACAGTAACTAAAATGGCAAAAGCAAACGCAAATAATGAAGTTATAAAGGAAAATTGTTGATGTAGAGTGAAATAGATACCCCTGCTGCGTAGATCTCTGTTTTCTGTGGTCAATAATGAACCGTTGTGTAATAACTTGCCCGTCAATAATACTACAACGGTTTTTCAAGTTGCAAAAGTACCGATCAACAAAATCCAGCCCCTTCTTGGTAGATGAACCGTTGTGTAATAATTTACCGTTGTGTAAGAATTACCGTTGTGTAATAATTTACCGTTGTGTAATAATTTACCGTTGTGTAATAATTTACCGTTACGTAATAATTTACCGTTGAGTAATAATTTACCACTGTGTAATAATTTACCCATAAATAATATAATACTTCAACGTTTGTTCAAGTTTCAAAAGTACCTACGAACAAAATTCAATAGTCCTTCACTTATGAAATGAAATAATATCGCAGAACAACCAACTCGACTTCATACAGCCATCCTTGATTATAATCAGGAGCTCCCTAGTGATGATATCCCAGCCGGATTTATACCGTTTGATTCACGATCGTGTTGACGAAGCTTTTTGGTGCACACGAACGGCTGGACGTACAATGCTCCGGGTGGTCTCAAAAATTGTTTAGCTCAAGAAAAATTTAATAACGTAAAAAAAAAACCATACCCTTTTATCGAAAGTTTTCGAGATACGGCGTTCTGAAAATTTCAACCCATATTTTGAACCCAGAGATGATTGACAGTAACGAGGAGCTTCGAGGACCAACTAGACCCCGAACGGAACCTATAACCCGAATTTCATGAATTTTGTTCCATGGTAACTAAGAAAAGTGGCCAGTAGGGCGTACGGCGGGCAGACAGAAATATTTATCTTGCATTTCCAGATTCTACATACCTTGAAACGTAAACCATCAAATTTTGAGGGGGTTTGAATTTTTTTTTTCATGCTCGATTCCAATGGTTCATTATTCAAAATAATAAACCGTAGGTAGCTTGAAACATTTGATATATGGTATTTATGAAGTGTTTAAATTAATATTGATTCCAAACTTGAGGATTCTATGAGACCACCCGGAGCGTTGTACATTCAACCGTTCGTCCACAGTTTCAAGGCTTTCAAGTTTGAACCGAAAAGCTTCGTCAACATGAGTGTGAATTGTACGGTATACATTACATAATTATCCAGTCCAGATTACATTATACAGGGTGTCTACCGATAAGCTGGGACAAACTCCCAGTTTGAAGGGACAAACTATATATTTGAAGCGGGAAAACGGATGGAAGAAAATTAAGTTTCTGGAAATTCTCAAAAATTTAATTTGGCCTAATTTTTCACTTGATAAATCCACATAACAAATTCTTTAAATAAGTTATAATACGTAGTAGGTACTGTCAGAAAATTAATTAAAAATGAATACGAATTAGTAATATTAATAAAATTAATAAATTACTCTTTACAACGGTATCCTCAATTTTGAACGGTATCCTGAAGGGGGGTTAAGGAAGTTAAGGCCGTTTTAGTGAGACGAGGTCAGAAAACAGAGAAAAAAATCTTAAATCGTCAAAAGGCGGAAAAATGAGCGACTAACAAAAAACCTCTATGAGATAATTTTTGTCGAAGATGAGCTCTGGAATCGACCCTGGTAGTTGTCTCAACTTATCGGTAGACGGTGTATAACATGATTGCTAGGGAACAGCTTATTGTAACATGAACCTACTGTAACCCCCAACTTAGCAGACGTTTATTGTTCCGTGATATTATATAATTTGAAGAAAGATGTGGATTTTGTTGATAGATAATTCTTTACTTATCTGTTGAGGTAGGTAGGTATCCACCGCAAAAAACGACTCTACTAAATCAGGGTCTGACAATAAAAAGGAGAACACACTAACAGAGGAAATTAATAAACCGTTGTGCAATAATTTGGAATGTTCTAGGAATAAAATCGAGCAGGTTACATATATATCACATTCACAGTAGCAAGTATCAAACCCGAATAGTGGGAGCAAAGAAGTTAGAAAGAAATACCTGTTGGATGCTGAGTCTTTCCTATAGTAACGAATATGAATATAATTTTTGTAGATGAAATGTGGAAAATCATGGAAAAGACATTTAAAACAAAAACTAAGTAGTGGCAAATAAGTTGCTTTCTCGTATCCATAACATGGCTGTAAATAAAATCATTCCATAATTATAATTTGGGTGGTTGAACTTTGAGTTACATTCGCGCATGGGCAGACGAAAATTGCCTACCGAATGATGGAGAATTCATATTGGAACATCCTAAGGCCGTACCCGCATTGCTGCACTTGGCCCATACTATACGGTAGTATAATCCATACTAACATACTGTCCTGCGCAGCGTGCAGGTCATCCAGCTAGTGCTCCAGGCATTAATCCTTCGAGAGATCCCAAAACAAGCTGGTCCCCCCTCCCGTTCGTCGTGTGGTGGTCAGGAGGAAGATAAAACCAAAATGAGAATTGAGATCCTCAAAGTGGAAGTCTTTTCGCCGGTCAAAGGGCAGAGAAGCTAGGAAAGAACATGATATACCTAATTAACCCTGTTTTTTATACCATAAGCTCATCCTGCTTTGAAAACCCTCGCCTGATCCCCTGCCTTCTCAGGAATATTGGATTTTTCCCGTTATAATAAGGAACTGGCTTAAAACCCACGTGTTTTTGTATAAGAAGAACCCCTCCCCCTCCACCCTACCATCGGAGCCGTAAGCTTCGTATAATTAGGTGCGGTTCAAACTTCTCTCCAGAGTTTTCATCCGGTTGTTTCTGATAAGTTCTCCGTTCCCTCCCTTCTTCCTCAGACTTGAAGACTTCTTGTGTGATAAGAATTTGGGAAGGTTCTGCCTGTTCCAGGTTTTTGGAAGGGAAATAAGGTATAAACGCTAAAGATACAAAGTGGTGGACTGAGCCAAGTTCGAGGAAACGCTTGAAAGTGGGAGGCGGAGAGGGAAATCCCCTTCGGCATGAATTCTAAATCTCGCTCGGGTGAAGTCTGAAATTCGGGTGTGGTCACGTTGAAAACATGAAATCACTTAAGCCCCCTCCAAGCCAGTTTCCCTTCCTTTCATGTAATGGGGATTATGCTGCCTCGTTAGACGTCTTATTCCACCATCAACTAAATGCTGCTTGTACTTTGGACTGACCGTTTGGTTTCAACTGGGGGCGCTCCCATCTTCAGTCTTCCTCTTCCAGTCGATCTTCCTTCCCAATCCTTCAATAAGAATTTCAGACTCCGCAAGATATTAATACAACCCACTAGGGACAACTACGTACTGAAACAGCCCAGTTTTACTGTCGAACATCACACATTATCAGTTCCTGAAATGACTTCTTCTTCTTTGGGATAGTAGACTTACAAGAACAGAATGATTCGGTTTTGAAAACGCTGCAAATTATTACAGAACGGTTTATTGACATGGATATGTCTTTAGGGCTGGGGTTCATTCTAAAATCTGTGTGATGAAAAAAATGCAACGTTTTTTGGAAAACTTCCCGGGGTGCTAGAGTGTTGAAATTTTGTATGAAGGCTTCGTTTGGAATATAGTTGGCTGAAGATCCTCGCCTTCAAGATCGAACCACTATTAAGGGTAATTTAGAGGGAGGGCGAAATACGAAAAAATGTATAACTTTGTTGCTGGTCGACCTATCGACTTGAAATTTGAACCACAGCTTCCTCAGGATGGTCTCATGCGAATTTTAGAATACGAATGTTAGGCGCTCGTCAGATCAGCTGAGCGCCCTGTACAGGTAACATTGTTGCTGTTCGACCTATCGACTGAAATTTGAACCACAGGTTCCTCAGGATGATGTCATACGAATTTTAGAATAAGGTGGTCGTCCGGTCAGCTGGCCACAGCTTCCTCAGGATGGTCTCATACGCATTTAGGATACGAGTTTTACGTGCTCGTCACATCAGCCGAGTGCCCTGTACAGGTAACATTGTTGCTGTTCGACCTAGCGACTTGAAATTTGAACCACAGGTTCCTTAGGATGGTGTCATACAAAGTTTAGAATAAGGTGGTCGTCAGATCAGTTGATTGCCCTGAACAGATAACTTAGTTGCGGTTCGACCTATCGACTTCGAATTTGAAACATAGCTTCATTCGAAAAGACATATCCATGATCTGAACTGTCTGCCAGTAAGGAGAAATTTTAAACTGTAGGTAGGTCTACTTTAGGGTTTCCAATGAAATAATATCACAGAACAACCAACTCGACTTTATACAGCCATCCTTGATTATAATCAGGTGCTCCTTAGTGATGATATCTGGGCCGGATTTATACCGTTTGATTCACGATCGTGTTGAAGCTTTTTGGTGCCCCCCCCCCCCCACCCAAACCCATTCATTTGACTCCGAAATCCATACAGCCACAGCAGATTACAATAGCTGTATATGTCCGAAGTTGAAAGATTCAGCCACATTAATCGACAATTTTTTCAAAACCTCAGCCCTTTCACTGGCATTCCCGTGACAACATAATACTATGTAGGTATGTTCCGCTGTTGCCTGGTCTTCCAAGCAGAAATCGCAGGCCGTTTCCAGCCATTCTCAGTTCATAATCAATTTAAAAGCGTCATAAAACAAATACCCTTCTATCAAAAGTTTCATTCAAAAGTGAAAATACAACCCCTATTTTTCAACCCATAGAGATGACAGAGAGTTCCCGAACCAAGTAGACCCCAAGTGAGCAAACCAAATTTCACTAATTTTGGTTCATGGTTGCTAAGGCATGTGCCGTAAACAGCGTACGGCGGATGGAAAGAAATTTTTTTATTCCATTCTATGGACTCAATGGGTTTAGTTAGATTCTATGTCAGTAGAGAGTTTTCGCAAAACTTGGGCCACTAGGTCGTTGACGGACTAAGGATCTCCAGGCTAACGAAAAACTGGATGCTAACCTCTTAGATCGTGAAACGGTCTAAGGTCGTGAAAGTTAGGTCGTTGAACGACCTAATCTGATTCGATGGGTGACGCTAACGTTAACGTTGAACTGTTCTCATCATATTTCTCATCACTTGAAGATTTCAGTTTAACAAGCCGTTTTTAGTTTTCATCTTGCTAATACAATTATACGGTTTTTCATAGACTAGCCAGGTACAATTAATTAAGATTTTTCCTGTCTTAAAGGATCACAGAAACATTTCCTATTACTATTTTCAAATGGAAAATAATGTAGGATTGTCCATAGACACGAGACAAATTAGCCAAAAAACTAAAGGTTTGGCTAATTTAAGTTATTTGGCAAACATTAGTGGTTAACAGGTACATTATTAGCCAAAAAACCGTAAGGTTGTCCGTAGACAGAGAAATTAGCCAGGTACAATTTATTGACATTTTCCAGTCTTCAAGGGTCACAGAAATATTTCCTAATACTGTTTTTTTTTTAATATAGAAATGTAGGGTTTTTATACAGCAGAAAAACTGAAAATCGAGAGAAAAAAAAATCGGCGCTGCGCACCTCGCCAGGGGGCAAGCCCCCTGGACCCCCGAATGCTTACTGCTTAGAGCCTACGGCTAAAATTCAAGAAACATGGAACATGCTTTAGCCGCGCTTTTTATGATTCTGTAGCCGCACTGTTATGATTTCACTTCGTCACCAGGATACAACCAAGTGACAACCAAACAAGCGTCATTGTTTACTATCCATTTATAACATCAATTTATATAGTTATAGTATGAAAGTACGAAATAAATACCAAGAACAAATACGAAATAAATTCGTGATAAATCAAGAGCTTTCCAACGAATGGAAAACGATTTTTGTCCGATGAAAATGAAAGAAGTTTCATTTCCCTAGCACCTACTCGGTTGTACGTGAAAATCATCGTTAAAATTTCGTGACACTTCCGCGTGACATTTTTCGGATAGTTAGTCCAAGGCTAAAGCATGTTCCATGCTAAAAGACGCAAGCTATCAGGTAGGTACACCTAAACACAAACAAATCGCAAATGCCATGGAAGAAGGCAATCCATGGGATGAGGTTTCCTTGGTGGAAGGTTAGTACGGGAAGTGGCCCATACGACCTAGTGCTAGGTCGTTTACGTAGACTGGTGGCATACAACGTTGACAAGCTAAGAGTTAGGTCGTTCCCACCCAAACGGGCGCATGCGCAGTTCGCACAAAAATAATTTATTTTTTCATTATTGAAAATAATTGAGCAAAATTGTTAAAATCCTGGTATGGATACCTACCTACTAAAATGTTTAATAATATAATTAAATAGACTGTTTTCTCGAAAAACAAATCCGTTACCTACTATAATGTATGTCAGCAGTTAATTTCTGGCTTTACCTTCTACTTGAGTAAAGCAATATGGTTGGGTTTCTTCGTTATCTGGATTACAGCCGTTCAGAGGCCAACGTTTAAGGCTCGATCACATTGGGCAAGTTTACTTCAATTAAAAAAAAAAAAAAAAAAACTTTAATTTTACTATACTTATAGGTCCTAGTGGGCGAATTCACTAGTTGATAGCAAATTCGTCCAATGTAGTCATTTTAACTAGCTAACTAGCAGATTGTCAACAATCTGCGAGAAAGTTGAAAGCCGAGCTACCGCTTCTGAAGTCGAGCACACTTGCCGAAGAACAATTTACCATCTCAAATTCCGGGCTTACTGATATAAGAAGAGGTAATGGGTGTTATTAGATAGAATAAGGGATTTGAGAGAAGAGGGATTGGTCCCCAGCGGGGAGACGCTCATTCATTAATAATAATATCACAATCTCGTTATAAGGGTAACGGCCCTTGGGACCCTTCAAAATCGACCGGTACCCCTCGAGACTTGAGCAATTTTTGGTTAAGTATTAGGTATTCTATTGAATCGGCGACTCACCCTTTTTAAGCACTTTATTATTTTTCCGGTTCGGGTCGAGTAATAAAGTTGAGCAGAGTGAAGTTTCCACGATTATTTAGTGTCTAATTGTGAATACATTTTGGATTTTACGTTGGTACCTTGAAACGTTAACGAACAAGTTGTGTGAGATAGGGCGGGGGGGGGGGGGTTGTTTTAAGATCGGATAGAGAGGTTTGTTTGTTTGTTTGTTACCTTAACTAGCGATTTCGATGGTTTTCTTCATTCAAAATCCTTCTCAAAATAAAGAAAATTGTGGCTCTTTACCTTCACCCACAGCTGCTAACCGTAAAATAATATAACTTACTACGACAGCTCTTGACTTCTTTCCTTATAATAAAGTACTTAAAACACACCCAGATCGCTTTTTCTATTCCAAATTCAAAACGCCTATTTAGTTTTTTTCCTTTTTCTTCCTAATAACATTCCAGTGAATCATTTTTGTTTGAGAGGGAACCGTAAATTCAAGATAAAAAGGGGATGAGGTAGTTTTATGAATGCTTAAGTACTGGTCGCAGCCATGTTGGGCAAACCTTGTAAAATAATCACGTCACACTTGGATAGGAAAGGAAAATAAGAGTGTTGAAAATCACCAACATCTTGAAGACGTATGTTTTTTTTCCGAAAAATAATTTATCATCAGTTTTTGGGTATTTATTGGGTAGGTATTTATTCGAGGCCAAGGCAAACGGGTAAAAAAACAGTCCTTAAATACCCTACCCAGTGGGTATTTACCCCTTTTACATTTCTGAGCACAGCAACGTACCGAAAGGACCGAACGCAAAGTCGACGGAATCACCAAATATGAGACCGAAACTGAGTCTACCGTTATAAGTCCTTCGGTGAGTTTAACACGTAAAAAATGCCTAGGTGCTGTGACAGAGTGAGAAGAGTGACAGTTGACCCTCGAGAGTTCCCCTTCTAGACTAGCGATATTATCACCAGTTAAGACAGGATATCGATTAGGCTTCAGCCGAAACGACCCCATCTTCACCGGAAACACAAACAACTCGAGAACTGCCCACTGTCAAACTCCTCCCCACATGACATACTTCTGTGTAGCAGAAGTATGAGAGGGAAGGGGGGGGGGGGGGGCTGAACCTCCTTGGTAATAATACTACCTCAATAATTTACTGAAGGAGAACATTGGCTCCTATATACGAGTATTGGCGGAGAAATATTGTCAGAGGTTGGCCAGTGAATTGATCGTCTGGGCAACCTCTAGCCTCTAGGTGATCAGCGTCCATCGTTGCTGGGATGGAGCAACAACTGGGACACGGCATTAATCACTGTCTTGGTACCCCTCAAATGTTACATTTACCGCTCCTAATATGTAATGTGTAGATTTAACTAAATAAACGAGGAGAAAGACGAGGTGTGCGACGCTTTGGTTCAAGCCCAAAGGGGTTCCCCTCCATCGAACTGCCAATGCTTCTCAACGGCCCGAATAGCCGTTGGTGGATGAGGGACGAGGTGGAGGAACCTTTATATACTGCCCAGCTCGCCCAGCTCTTCATTCGACCGACCTCGCTCTTAGCTACGACTTCTCTGTCTCACTCACCTTACAACACCTCTCTCTCTCTCTCTCTCTCTCTCTCCGACCATTCCTCGCATCTGCTGTGGTGGTAACCGCGGGATGCTTCCTCATCTAATACTCGCTGTGGTGATAACCGTGGGACGCCTCTTCCTATAACGCCTGCTGTGGTGATAACCGCAGGGCGTTAGCGATCCGAAAATACTCCTAAGGAGCACATCCTTCCTCTCCTTCAACCTACCCATACCTACCCTACCTGTAGGCTTACAACAATAATCTTCAAATGAGCTCAATATATTATAATTATACTGGCGAATGGGGGTAGACAAGCCAAAATGCATTTTAAAAGCATGTATTTCAAAAGCACGCATGTATTTTAAAAGAGACAGGATGTTTGTAAAGGAATCCTTTTGGAAACCTTTGGGCACATCCTTCTGGAAAGCCCTCAAAACTTTGATGGTGTATGGTGAATTGCTCAGCGCATACTACCATACCACGCTCTGCTACCATGTGACAGAGTGAGAAGAATGACAGTGGACCCCCGACAGTCCCTCTTCTAGACCAGCGATATTATCACCAGTTAAGAAGGGATATCGATTAGGCTTCAGCCGAAACGACCCCATCTTCACCGGAAACACAAACAACTCGAGAACTGCCCACTGTCACAGTACTCAGTACCGCGGTCCGATTTGGCGCCCTTTCCTGAGACGACTGATCCGGTGGTTCACTTCCAGATACAATCATTCTAACTTAACTATTTTGGAATTTGTTGTTAGGTATTTATTTTTCACTTGCTTGCTAATGTAGGTAGGTATCCACAACACAAAAACGACCCCACTAAATCGGGGTCTACGCAGAAGGGGTATTTATACAGGAATATGATAAACCGTTTTGCAATAATTTGCAGCGTTTTTATATATTTTGTTAATGGCTGAAGTGCTAATAGCTTATAAAATGGTTACCTATAAAAGTTTTCTGGTGATTTCATCCATCCTACTGTGAACTGTTCTAAACTGATGATGAACATGGCCAAAACAATATTTGTAACCTCTTCCATCGCCCTCTGTTTCGGTTCTGTAAACCTTCCCTTCACCACCTAACCTTACATACTTTCTAAAAGGTCACAGGTAATCTCATCCCGCTTCAACCACTGGGGGCCCGTTGGTTCAACTCAAAGATTAAGCCGTTGAGAGGTTCCGGACTCTCAGAACGCAGCCTTTCCTCCATTATTCAGGAAAGTATGATGAAAACGCTGTATTAATAACCCACCAACTTTTTCTACCTCTGTGGCTGACTCGTTGGAAGCTTTTCCTGCTGTTTGACACTAACTTCAAACTTGCCAATTCGAAATTCCTCTCACACTCCAACCCGCGGTTCTGGACTTTCTGCTCCAGCTTCCAGTTGCTTGCTTTCTGTTCGTAGGTACGAGTACATCCCTACGTAAGTAAACGTCCTGAAACATCGATCGTTCTCTACAGAGTTCTCGCGTTCTTTATAAAGGTTAAAAACGCTGCAAAGTCCTTGTCACATGGGTTTATTATTCTACCGGACATACCTACAGAAATGTTGGATGTTCATTTATTGTTTCTTTCACGCACAATAATCGAAATAGCTATTTCTGATGGTTTCCATTAATTTTGGCCCCTAAAACACAAATCAGGTACCTACGCTCCCCCTTTTGGTTTATTATTCTATGAATAATACACCTATGTATTCGCTCAGCAAAAAATTTTTATAACACCCCCTCAAACTTTTTTCTTTTCCGTTTCAAGGTGCGTAGATTCCAAAAATGCAATGTCCGTCCGCCGTCCGCCGTACGCCGTATCACGTGTACCGGCTTCATTTTAGGTCTAAAAAAGTCGTTCTTTCGCACACATGCTCCATTTGGGCCCTAGTTGTGTCCCGAAACTTTTCAGCCCGATCGGAATACACCCAGGGGTGTTATGAGTGAAAATGTGTGTAAAAACGCTGCAAAGTCCTTGTCACATGGGTTTATTATTCTATTGGAGTTCTAGAGATTTTTTTTTGGCTGTTAAATGTATTGTTTCTTTCATGTGGAATGATTGAAATAGCTATTTCTGATGATTTCCACCAATTTTGGCCCCCAAAACATGAAATAGGTACGCTTTTTTTCTTTTTTTTTTAAGATCATCTTTGATCATTGGCAGTGGCATTTAATGGTCTTGATTCACCTGTTTACACTTTTTCCAATGTTATTGTACACATTGATGGTGATTTCAGACAGCTTTCCAGGTTTTTGACTCATAAAAAACCAATTTCGGGAGCTGAACCTTTGGTAAAACCTCAATTTCCGCGTCTTTGGTCAAAATCGACTTCATATTCGGTCTTCTCGTCCTCAAAAACATGGAAAAAGATACCTCAAAAGCTCATGTTACTAACTTGTTGTTAAAACGCAAAAAGTACCTATTTTTATTCACATTTTCACTCATAACACCCCTGGGTATATTACGATCGGGCTGAAAAGTTTCGGGACACAACTAGGGCCCAAATGGAGCATGTGTGCGAAAGCACGACTCTTTTAGACCGAAAATGAAGCCTGTACACGTGATACGGCGTACGGCGGACGGCGGACGGACATTGCATTTTGGAATCTACGCACCTTGAAACGGAAAAGAAAACATTTTGAGGGGGTGTTATAAAAATTTTTTCCTGAGCGAATACATAGGTGTATTATTCACAGAATAATAAACCAAAAGGAGCGTACCTTATTTGTGTTTTGGGGGCCAAAATTAGTGGAAACCACCGGAGATAGCTATTTCAATTATTTTACATGAATGAAACAATAAATAAACAGCCAAAATCTCTGTAGGTATGTCCAATAGAATAATAAACCCATGTGACAAGGACTTTGCAGCGTTTTTGGTTTATTATTCTGTGAATAATACACCTATGTACCTAATCGCTCAGCAAAAAAATTTTATAACACCCCCTAAAATTTTTTTCTTTCCCGTTTCAAGGTACGTAGATTCCAAAAATACAATGTCCGTCCGCCGTACGCCGTCCGCCGTCCGCCCTACGCCGTACGCCGTCCGCCGTATCACGTGTACAGGCTTCATTTTCGGTCTAAAAAAATCGTTCTTTCGCACACATGCTCCATTTGGGCCCTAGTTGTGTCCCGAAACTTTTCAGCCCGATCGGAATATACCCAGGGGTGTTATGAGTGAAAATGTGTATAAAAACGCTGCAAAGTCCTTGTCACATGGGTTTATTATTCTATTGGAGTTCTAGAGATTCTTGTTGGCAGTTAAATTTATAGTTTCTTTCATGTGGAATGATTGAAATAGCTATTCCTGATGATTTCCACCAATTTTGGCCCCCAAAACATGAAATAGGTACACTTTTTTTTCCCCCAGATCATCTTTGATCATTGGTAGTGCGATTTAATGGTCTTGATTCAGCTGTTTACACTTTTTCTAATGTTAGTATACGCATTGATGGTGATTTCAGACAGTTTTCCAGGTTTTTGACTTAAAAAAAAACAATTTTGGGAGCTGAACCAATGGTAAAACCTCAATTTCCGCGTCTTTGGCCAAAATCGACTTCATATTCGGTATTCTCGTCCCCAAAAACATGGAAAAGGATACCTCAAAAGCTCATTTTACTAACATGTTGCTAAAACGCAAAAAGTACCTATTTTTACACACATTTTCACTCATAACTCCCCTGGGTATATTCCGATCGGGCTGAAAAGTTTAGGGACACAACTAGGGCCCAAATGGAGCATGTTTGCGAAAGAACGACTTTTTTAGATCTAAAATGAAGCCTGTACACGTGATACGGCGTACGGCGTACGGCGGACGGACATTGCATTTTTGGAATCTACGCACCTTGAAACGGAAAAGAAAAAAGTTTGAGGGGGTGTTATAAAAATTTTTTGCTGAGCGAATACTTAGGTGTATTATTCACAGAATAATAAACCAAAATAGGTAGTTTTTGCGTTTTATCAACATGTTGGTAACATGAGCTTTTGAAGTATCGGTTTCCATGTTTTTTTGGACGAGAAGACCGAATATGAAGTCGATTTTGAACAACGAGTGGAAAATTGAGGTTGTACCAGATGTTCAGCTCCCAAAATTGATTTTTTATGAGTCAAAATCCTGCGAAATCGTCTGAAATCACCATCAATTTGTAGAATAACACTAGGAAGAGTGTCAAAACGTGGATAAAGACGATTAAATGGCACTACCAATGATCAACGATAATTAAAAAAAAAAAAAACGCTGCAAAGTCCTTGTCACATGGGTTTATTATTCTATTGGAGTCTAGAGATTTTTGTTGGCTGTTAAATGTATTGTTTCTTTCATGTGGAATGATTGAAATAGCTATTTCTGATGATTTCCACCAATTTTGGCCCCCAAAACATGAAATAGGTACGCTTTTTTTTTTTTTTTTTTTAAAGATCATCTTTGATCATTGGTAGTGGCATTTAATGGTCTTGATTCACCTGTTTACACTTTTTCCAATGTTATTGTACACATTGATGGTGACTTCAGACAGTTTTCCAGGTTTTTGACTCATAAAAAACCAATTATGGGAGCTGAACCTTTGGTAGAACCTCAATTTCCGCGTCTTTGGTCAAAATCGACTTCATATTCGGTCTTCTCGTCCTCAAAAACATGGAAAAAGATACCTCAAAAGCTCATGTTACTAACATGTTGTTAAAAACGCAAAAAGTACCTATTTTTATACACATTTTCACCCATAACACCCCTGGGTATATTCCGATCGGGCTGAAAAGTTTCGGGACACAACTAGGGCCCAAATGGAGCATGTGTGCGAAAGCACGACTTTTTTAGACCGAAAATGAAGCCTGTACACGTGATACGGCGTACGGCGGACGGACATTGCATTTTTGGAATCTACGCACCTTGAAACGGAAAAGAAAAAATTTTGAGGGGGTGTTATAAAAATTTTTTGCTGAGCGAATACATAGGTGTATTATTCACAGAATAATAAACCAAAAGTTTGAGGGGGTGTTATAAAAATGTTTTGCTGAGCGAATACATAGATGTGTATTATTCACAGAATAATAAACCAAAAGCGCGAAATACTTATAGGTACATATTTTGCTCCGCACTAGCCTTTTATAAATTCATTTTGGGGAATTATACTAGTATATTCCTGATTCTTCCATGAGGAACCTATATTTCATAAGCAAATGTAAACTGAAGATAGGGATGTTATGTATCGCTAAACATATTATTACCTATTTTAAAGACTGGTTCAATATCCAAATTGGGGAGGTGCCTACCTTAAATTAAGCATACCAAGTTGTACAATTCATTATGATCATCGAGATCAAAAGCACCCACCTCCAAGAGTCAACACCGACTGAAGAGGGACGAACCATCAAGCCAACCCCACCAACAACATCTTCAGCACATACACCACACAAACACGCACAGCAATCAAGAACAACAAGTTACACACAGTCATGACAACATTCACCCCTGCAACAAATGACGAATAAATAAATAAGAAAAAAAAAAAAAAAAAAAAAAAAAAATCGAGATCAAAAGTCAAAGTAGGAGTTGTAGGTTATTGGAAATGAAAAATTATTACAGAAACCTCAAAATTGAGTTTTACTGTGGTTGGATTCAACTCGTCCGGTATCTATCGATCTCAAGTGATTTTGCACAGTCATATCTCAACTGCGCCGGTTACAATGGTCGGATGAGGCGCCCTCATTGGGCATTTAGTTTTACAAAAATATCTAATGGGAGGTACGGCGGACGGACTTTTGGTTTATTATTTTCAATAATGAACCATTGGAATCGAGCATGAAAAAAAAAATGCTTACCCCCCCTCAAAATTTGATGGTTTACGTTTCAAGGTATGTAGAATCCAAAACTGCAATAAAACGCTGCAAATCCCTGCACAACGGTTTATTATTTTGTATAGAATACCCTTCTGTTACAGATCACAGGTCTCTGTATAGATAACCCGTCTATACAATATAATATGCACTACTCTATACATATTATGTGAATCGCAGACAGCGTTGGCCAATAGAATTGCAGAACGCGTAGCCGTGGCCGGCCCTTGTGATTGGAATGGCCTAGGCCAGTCATAATGAATTTATTGAAAAAACAAAAGAAAACGATTGATTGAACCATTTCGGACCATGCCAATGCGCACCATGCCAATTCGACAATTCTAAATGAATTCCAAATGAAAGTCCAATTCAGACTGATGGTATACCAATTTTTACAATTCTAAGTGAATTCCTAAGTGCACTAACAATTACAATCCTAAGTGCAATCTTAGAGGATTACAATTACAATCCTAAGTGAATTTAAAGTGCAATTGAAATTGTAATCCAATTGCAATTTCAATATTTTATTAACACAACTTTGCCAATTTTGGCGAATGTGGAGTGTATGTTTATAGGATTAGTGTGTCGGGAATTTAGATGGGGATGTTAGGTAGAGTGGTGAGCAGTGGCCAATTGCAATTGAAAAAAATTGTTGATGAGGAGTGAAAACGTTGGCCAATAGAATTGCAGAACCATTTCGGACCATGCCAATGCGCACCATGCCAATTAGACAATTCGAAATGAATTCCAATTCAAATTAATTTGAATTCAAATTAATTTGAATTCAAATTAATGAATTCCAATTCAATTAATGAATTCCAATTCAAATTAATGAATTCCAATTCGAAATCGATTGAATAAATTGATTGATTGATGGAATCGAGCGCTTCCCCGGTGACGAGCGCACAATGCCAATTAGGCAATTCGAAAAAAATTCCAATTCAAATTAAAGTTCAATTCAGTATACCAATATTTACAATTCTAAGTGAATTCCAATTGCAATTGAAAAATTGATTGATTGATTGTTCGATTGATTGAATAAATTGATTGATTGATTGAATCTAGCGCGTCCCTGGTGACGAGAGTGTATACAATTTCATTCACCCTGGTGTCGAAAATGCCTGTCGGTGAAAACTTCGGGGCCTTACTGTGAACGAACGGCTGGACGTACGATGCTCCGGATGGTCTTAAACAACTCCCAAGTTCGAGAACTATTTAAAACCGTAAAAATATTTACGTAAAAAAATGGTATAGGCGTTTTGAAAATTTCAACCCCTATTTTGAACCCCTTAGAGATGACTCACAGTAACGTCGAGCTTCGAGGACCAACTAGACCCCCAACGGAACCTATAACCCGAATTTCATCAATTTTATTTCATGGTAACTAAGCAAAGTGGCCCGTACGGCGTACGGCGTACGGCGGACAGACAGAAATATTTTTATTGCAGTTTTGGATTCTACATACCTTGAAACGTAAACCATCAAATTTTGAGGGGGGGTAAGAATTTTTTTTTTCATGCTCGATTCCAATGGTTCATTATTGAAAATAATAAACCAAAATATTTCTGTCTGTCCGCCGTACGCCGTACGGGCCACTTTTCTTAGTTACCATGAAATAAAATTGATGAAATTCGGGTTATAGGTTCCGTTCGGGGTCTAGTTGGTCCTCGAAGCTCGACGTTACTGTCAGTCATCTCTAAGGGGTTCAAAATAGGGGTTGAAATTTTCAAAACGCCTATACCATTTTTTTACGTGAATATTTTTACGGTTTTAAATAGTTCTTGAACTTGCGAGTTTTTTAACACCACCCGGAGCATCGTACGTCCAGCCGTTCGTTCACAGTAAGGCCCCGAAGTTTGCACCGACAGGCATTTTCGACTCCAGTGTGAATGAAATTGTATACAATTCAAACCAAATCTCGTAACCAGAGACGCGCCCACAATAGGAAAATTGGCGGAGATAAAATCATTGCTAGGGGCCACCTGATTATATTGGCGGAGTATGAAGTCGAGTTGGTTGTTCTGTGATATTATTTCATTTGAAAAATGATGGCTCTTTTGGAGTTTGTTGGTACGTAGTGAAACTTGAACAAACGTTGAAGTATTATTGATGGGTAAATTATTACTACGGTAAATCATTACTCAACGGTAAATTAATACACAACGGTTCATTATACCATCTACGTAGAAGGGGCTGGAGTTTGTTGGTAGGTACTTTTGCAACTTTTTTCACTCCTCATCAACAATTTCTTTTCAGAACTTCATTATGTGTGTTTCTTTTTGTTAGGTACTGTTTGTCATCGGCAGAATTATTTTAGCAACATTTAACTCGTGATTTAGGTAGGTACCTGGTAACGAGTACGGGGTTAGGTACTAACCTACGGAGGGTCTGCGATCTACATAATATGTATAGAATAGTACATATCATATTATATAGACGGGTTATCTATACATAGAGCTGTGATCTGTAACAGAAGGGTATTCTATACAAAATAATAAACCGTTGTGCAGGGATTTGCAGCGTTTTTGGAATCTCTGCACCTTGAAACGTAAAAGAAAAAATTTTGAGGGGGGGTTATAAAAATTGTTTGCTGAGCGAATACATATACAATATGTATGTGTATTATTCACAAAATAATAAACCAAAATGCAATGTCCGCCCGCCGTATCATCCATACCTACTTTATTTTCGGTCTAAAAAATTCTTTCTTTCGCACGCAGGCTCCATTTGGGCCCTAGCTGTGTAGGTACCGATCGGAATATACCCAAGGGTGTTATGGGTGAAAAATGGGTGCAAAAATAGGGTTTTTTGGTCTTCCGTTAAAATGCTGCTCCGCCATCGGGGCCTCTCGTAATAGTACAGGATTATTGCAAATTAACCTGAATCAGTAAAAAATTGGTACAATAATGAAACTATGTAGAAAAATGCAGAGTCTATAACAAGGGGGTGGGAGGGGGGGGGGGGGGTACTCTTAATTTCAATTTAACATGGTCCGATGAGTGACTTATAATTTTCGAATCGATTTTTAGTGCTGGATCGAACGAAACCATTCCCATGCCGGCAGGATTAACAGTTTAAAATAAGAAAGCTATTCAAGTCCAACACGCTGCAAAGTCCTTGTCACATGGGTATTATTATTCCATTGGACATACCTACAGAGGTATTTTGAGGTATGGTTTTCCGTGTTTTAGGACGAGGAGACCGAATATGAAGTCAATTTTGACCAAAGAGTGGAAAATTGAGGTTCTAACGATGTTTCAGCCTTAATTTTACGTTAAATGTTGGTCTGAAATCGTCGTTCTTCCGCACACAGTTTGAGTCCCCATTCGGAAACACATTTTGGTCCTTAATATGCTCCGAAGCTCGGCAGCCCGGTCGGAATACACCCAGGGGTGTTATGAGGAAAAATGGATGTCAAAATAGGGGTTTTTCGATTTTTTTGTTTGAGGTTTTAGTGAACATGAGCGAGAAGACCGAATATGAAGTTGATTTTGACCAAACAGTGACGAATTGAGGCTGTAACGAAGGTTCAGCTCCCGAAGTTCATTTTTTATGAGTGCGAAACCTGGGAAATTGTCTGAAATAACCATAATGTTGTACAATAACACTAGAAGTAGTTTCAACTTGTGAATCAAGACAATTAAATTTCACTGTCAATGAACAAGGATAATTTGCTACAAAAAAAAAGTGTCTTCCTGGATGAATTTTTCTAATTGCTTTAAAAAAACCCAAATTTCTCCCATGTTGGGAAAAAACATCTGATCATAGATATATCTGCTTTTCGCAGTAAGGGAGAAATTAAGTAAACTACACTGACAAAATATTATTTTTATTTATTCTAATCACATGCACTACATGTAGGGATTGATACATCAGTAATGCTGAGTAAAGGTTTGTGGTGTGAAAAATATGAAATGTAATTCCTAGTTTGTTTATATTCGATGTGGCGTGTGAAAACAGCATTAATACATGTGTTACTCCTTGTTGTTGAAATTTCTGGATCGTTATTCAGTTCAAGGTTGAATGTTTCCTTCATGAACTCAAGAAACTTCATACCGTCATTGCTCTTGAGATCAATATTTAAATCACGTGCGTGGCTAATCTTCGTGCCCAACGCAAGGACGCCAACATATTGGCAAAACTACAAAACATCTAGAAAAATTAATATAATTTTATTTTTTCTTTCTACTTTGTAATTTACTAGAAATTAGAAATAAATTTATATAAAATAAATAGATAAACATCTAGAAAAATTCATGTCTTTTATTTGTTCTTTGTACCAGATTACAGCTTCATAGAGTGAATAGCATAGAAATTAGCTTTAGGAGCCAATCGGCTGATCCCGGCCCTATGCTGCTTAAAATGTAAGTCCTAAGGAGGCGACATGCCAAATTTCAAGTCTCTACCACCACGGGAATTGCGCCAAAAAATGTCACATTTTTTTGTATCACGCAACTTTTGGAATCACCCTAGCGATAAGACATAATATCCATGTTAATAAAATAGGAGCGTACCTAATTCGTATTCTTGGGGGCCAAAATTGGTGGAAACCATCAAAAATAGCTATTTCAATTATTGCACACGAAAGGAACAATAAATGAACAGCCTACATCTCTGCAGGTATGTCCAATGGAATAATAATACCCATATGACAAGGACTTTGCTGCGTGTTGGACTTGAATAGCTTTCTTGGGGAGTCAGTACTTAGTAGTAATTTGGGGTTTTTCCGGTACACGTTGCCAAGCCCCTAATGGACCAATTTTGATAATTTTGTTTAAATTTTGTTCAGTCACTCTCCAACTTTCACTGGAACCTACAATATAACAGAAAACCATTCAATCATCCGTGCGTTGCACAGGCGCTTGACACCCCTTTTTACAACATACACATTGAGCTCTCCTGATTCTTGTAATCGACATATTACTTATTTTTTTGGTTCCACATACAGCCCCGGATGTCCCGTACAACGAGAAAAAAACAGAACTTCGATAGCTACCTGGAATCTCGAGATCCATGTACCGAAAGGTCAAAAACCGTTGGTTTGAGAAAATAGCGTTTGGTTGTTAGGATGCAATATTCCATATTGTCAAGTGACGTGTATGCCCAATCATGGATGTTAGACCATGAAAACTTCTACATATTACTACTCTGTGAAGGGAAAGAGGTAACAATGATGTTATACACGTTTTTGTGAAGGGTTTACCGGTATTTTATATCAACAAAACGTTTTATGAACCGCTTCAAGTTTTAACTTTCATCGCGTGTTTTTCGACTTGGTACCTTCAATTTTTACCTTCTTTCTGATGCTTATTTTAGGTTCTTTTATAAAATAGTTAGTTGCGTTTATTGAAAGTATAATGCCGCGATTCCGTCCTGCGTTAAAAAAAAGGAAATTTCACGGGAATGAGGAGAAGAAAGAGGTTTCTCAACGAAGGAAGGTATTTCGATAAAAATAGGAATGTAAGTAATTACTTGTAGCTTACAGTGAACTGTACACAATACTCCACTATATTCCGCTAGTGGCTTGATATAATAATTTTTCCTTATCATAAAGACCTATAAATCACATGACAGCAGAAAAAACAGCTTGGGTGAAGTTCTTCTGAGTTGACACGAACTAAATCACTCGCGACGAAATCGTGGAAACCCATTTCAAAGAAAAACGGAGTCATCGAAAAAATAGTCTATTTCCACTAATACACGAAAAACGAAAAAAAACACTGTTATACCGGTTTTGGTGATCAAACCATCGTTTTTTGCGTTTTTCGTGTATTAGTAGAAATAGACTATTTTTTCGATAACTCCGTTTTTCTTTTCTTCTGAGTTGTGTGGCATAAGTAAGTACGTTGAGAAGTCAGTGCCAGCACTGGCGCCTGAACTGCGCCGGACGCCGCGCACTTCCAACATCATTCAAGACCGTTTTCTTCTACATAACTATTGAATGTTAGGTACCAAAATCTTCAGAATTGAATGGAAATTCCAGCAGGGCACAAAATAAAAAATCTATTTTTTTCGAATTTTTGGGTAGGTACCTACTGACTCCCCCTTACTGTTAATCCTACCGGCATGGTTTCATTCGATCCAGCATTAAAAATCTATTCGAAAATGATACTCCACTCGATCGGACCATGTTAAATTGAAATTAAGAGTACCCCCCCCCCCCCCCCCCCACACAATCCTAGTTATAGACTCTTCAGTTCCATAAACTCCTGCTAAAAGAGATTTTTCTACATAGTTTCATTATTGTTCCAATTTTTTACTGATTCAGGTTAATTTGCAATAATCCTGTACTATTACGAGAGGCCCTGATGACAGAGTACAATTCTATACGGAAGACGAAAAGAACGAACAGCACGCCGAATCGAGTTCCTAACGAAGGCCACATTGTTCAACTCGAGGTTTCTTTCGCTCGTATCAGGAATCGCCCCTCGAAATTCAGCATAAATACGCACTTCGGCCCTAATGTTTTAACCTTCCGTCGAGCGCGCGCCCGCATTTTGTGCGGGCACGTTAGTGTTTTCAAAACACCGGCTGTATGCTTGAAGGGAGAACGATGTCAGCTGGTCTAATTTAAGGTTACTAGTTTTGACGTAAGACGGTGCCACCGGGAACACGATTCGCATTGTCTTCAGTCGTATACAAGTACGTAAACGTAAATGTTCGCTCGCCGCCGCACAGAGTGATGCACGCGCCC
>OX940981.1:40896219-40918245 GCA_954871275.1 Leptopterna dolabrata
CGCGCCCGGTCATGTCCCGATCTCTCCAGCACTCAGTGCGGCATGCGCCCGCTGACGAGTCTCTAATAATATTTGTTCTCGTAACTTTTCCTGGTATTTTTTTACTTGTTTGCGATTTTAATGTGTTCTTTATCGACATATTCCCCATGTTTCTTGTCATTAACCCCAGCTGAGTGATTTACTAATATTTGAGTGTAAAGAAGTTGACCAATTTTGAGTTGTGAAAAAAGTGTAGTGTACCTATGTTTTTTTAGTTACTAATGCATTTATATTTACCTAAACTGTGATTAAAAACGCTGCAAAGTCCTTGTCACATGGGTTTATTATTCTATTGGACATACCTACAGAAATGTTGGCTGTTCATTTATTGTTTCTTTCATGCGTAATAATCAAAATAGCTATTTCTAATGGTTTCCATTAATTTTGGCCCCTAAAACACAAATTAGGTACGCTCCTTTTTTTTTCTTTTTTTTAAACTATCTTTGATCATTGGGTGTCATTTAATCGTCTTGATCCACGTGTTGACACTTTTTCCAGTGTTACCTATTGGTGATTTCACACGATTTCCCAGGTTTTTCACTCATAAAAAATCAATTTTGGGAGCTGAACATTTGGTAGAACTCAATTTTCCACTCTTTCGTCAAAATCGACTTCATATTCGGTCTTCCCGTCCCCAAAAACGTGGAAAACGATATCTCAGAAGCTCATGTTACCAACATGTTGCTAAAACGCAAAAAGCACCTATTTTTACACACATTTTCGCTCATAACACCCCTGGGTATATTCCGATCGGGCTGAAAAGTATCGGGACACAACTAGGGCCCAAATGGAGCCTGTGTGCGAAAGAACGACTTTTTTAGACCGAAAATGAAGCCTGTACACGTGATACGGCGTACGGACATTGCATTTTTTTAATCTACGCACCTTGAAACGGAAAAGAAAAAACATGGAAAATGATTATCTCAGAAGCTCATGTTACTAACATGTTGCTAAAACGCAAAAAGTACCTATTTTTATACACATTTTCACTCATAACACCCCTGGGTATATTTCGATCGGGCTGAAAAGTTTCGGTACACAACTAGGGCCCAAATGGAGCATGTGTGCGAAAGAACGAATTTTTTAGACCGAAAATGAAGCCTGTACACGTGATACGGCGGACGGCAGACGGACATTGCATTTTTGGAATCTACGGACCTTGAAACGGAAAAGAAAAAAGTTTGAGGGGATGTTATAAAATTTTTTTGCTGAGCGAATAGATAGGTGTATTATTCACAGAATAATAAACCAAAACGTCTAATTTACTTGGATTAAGTACCAAAAATCGTTAAGGTAGGCGCTCAGTAAAATACTGAAGTCAATTATTTGTACTATTGTTCTCGAGATTATTCATGTTACCAGCAAAAAAAAAAATCCTTTTGAATGACTGATTTTGGAGTTGGGTGTTTGGGGTGTTATGTATTAAAGTTTTTATTCGAAGAAAATACATTTGTAGCAAAGCAAAAACATAAATTTACTGTCTCACACCTTTTCCTACATTTAAAAAGAAGATTTAATTTAAAAAAAGAGCAAATATAGATTGCCTCACACAGTGCGGCACGCGCCCGGTGGTGTGATTGGCCAAGGCGCGCCCGACGGAAGGTTAAAAATCGGAAATCCGATCTAATGAAGATACCAAGGAGGTAGGTAGGTGTGGTAGGTACTCACAGTTGTGGAGGTAGAGTTTTTCTATATCCATTGACCAAGCGCAGGAACTCACTGAATCTAAACACTTTTACACCGCGAACAACGAAATAATTTTTTAGCGCGGTACTAACACTCCAGCGTCAGGAAACAAACTGACCTGCGTCCCTCTCCCTCCATGAAACGAAAGGCCTGAAGGGGCAGGGGGCCGAGCGGACAGGAACAACGGAATTTTGGCAAAAGCCAATCAGAGAACAGCATTTAGGGTGGCGTGATATTTGTTTACCCGACTTCTGAAAAACCTTTGAACCCAATTCTTAAAAAGTCCCTTTCCCCGCTCTACCATCCGTTGTTTGGGCCAGATTCATTTTCCCAGAACTCAAAACCCCTAACTCCTCCGAGGAAAGCAGGTTCTGCAGGCAGTTCTGCAGGTTTATTCCCCTTTCATTACTTCCAGTCTTTCGTATAGTTATTTTCAATAATGAACTTTCAGATAGTTATTTTCAATAATGAACCTTTTGAATCGATCAAACAAACAAAATTCAACCCCCCCCCCCCCCCCCACACAAAATTTGATGGTTTCCGTTTCAAGGTATGTAGAAAGAATCCGAAAATGGAATAAAAAACGCTGCAAAGTCCTTGTCACATGGGTTTATTATTATTCTGGACATACCTACAGAGATGTAGGCTGTTCATTTACCGTTTCTTTCGTGTGCAATAATTGAAATAGACATTTTTGTTGGTTTCCACCAATTTTGGTCCAAAAACAGAGGCTCCTTTTTTTTACAAATTATCCTTGATCATTGGCAGTGCCATTTAATTATCTTGATTCACCTGTTGATACTATTCCCAGTGTTATTACACAAATTTATGGTGATTTCAGACAATTTCCCAGGTTTCTGACTCATAAAAAATGACTTTTGGGAGCTGAACCTTCGTTACAACCCCAATTCTTCACTCTTCGGTCAAAATCAACTTCATACTCGGCCTTCTGTCCTAAAAAACGTGGAAAAAGATACCTCGCTAAAACCCTTTAAAAAAACGCAGCAAAGGCCTCTTGTCACATGGGTTTATTCTACTGGACATACCTACAGAAATGTTGCTGTTCATTTATTGTTTCTTGCATGTGCAATCATTGAAATAGCTCTTTTTGATGGTTTCCACCAACTTTGGCCCCCAAAAACACGAATTAGGTACGCTCCTTTTTTTTCAAATTATCGTTGATCATCTTGATCAACTTAATCGTCTTGCCCACCTGTTGACCCTTTTTCTAGTGTAATTATACAAATTGATGGCGATTTCAGACAATTTTCCAGGTTTTTGACTCATAAAAAAATCAATTTTGGGAGCTGAACATTTGGTAGAACCTCAATTTTCCACTCTTTGGTCAAAATCGACTTTATATTCGGTCTTCTCGTCCCAAAAAACATGGAAAACGACACCTCAAAAGTTCATGTTACTAACACAAGATCTACCTACCTATTTTAGCGAATTTTCAAAGAAAATGAAGCTATTGCAATGGCTTCGAAATTTAAATAATATAAATTTTTGGAAATTTTCTTCATAGAAATCCGTTTCAGACCATTCTAAAACGATTCCTGAAATTTAACACTTTTTTATATGTATATAATATGTGTCACTCCAGACGATAACTCTCGATAGAATTGAGATAAACAGCTCAAATTTGCACAAAAAATGTATCTTGGCAATCGAAAGGCTAAGTTCGAAGATGGGCGAAATTGGCCTACTCTAAGGAGGGTTTTGGCGCATTTAAAGTGCGCAAAAATTACCCAAAAATCCCCAAAATGTTATTTTCCAACAAGTGACCCCTCATTTTAAAGGTTTTTGCACGCTGAACACGATGGTGGAATCAGATTTTAGATATCTTGATCCGTTCTCAAATTAGAGCATTTAAAGTGCGCAAAAATTACCCAAAAATCCCCAAAATGTTATTTTCTAACAAGTGACCCCTCATTTTAAAGGTTTTCGCACGCTGAACACGATGGTGAAATCGGATTTTAGATATCTAAATCCGTTCTTAAATTAGAGCATTTAAAGTGCGCAAAAATTACCCAAAACTAGGATAATCTTTAAACTCTTACCCCCCCCCCCCCTCCACCCCCTTAGAGTGGTCAGATTGAAAAATGTGAGAAGTATTAATTGAAGACGAGAGTTCGAAGCAAAAAAGGGGGAGGCAAACGATTAGTACAACTCCTTGAATTTCCCATTTGACATATAATTGTTATGATACCTTCATAGATAGACAAGTACCGGCCCACGTATTACTAGTAGGAAGACGAAAGAAAAAATCTATTTCAAATTATTCAATTTAGGTACTAACAGTAGGAGGAAGAAGTTTTCCTTTATTCAAAACCATAGCCATTAATTCGAATATTTCTTTGAAAATTCGCTCATTAAGTCATGCTGCATGACTGGTTTTTTTATACTCATTTTCACTCATTACAACCCTGGGTATATTCCGATCGGCCTGCAAAGTTTCGGGACACAACTAGGGCCCAAATGGAGCCTGTGTGCGAAAGAACGAATTTTTTATACCGAAAATAAATTAGATATGCATGATACGGCGTACGGTGTGCGGCGGACAACGGACGGACGTCGAATTTTGCGAATTTACGCACCTTGAAACGTAAAAGAAACAATTTTGAGGGGGATGTTACAAACATTTTTTGCTGAGCGAAATGGCATCAAGAAGAAAATTGTTTTTGAATTTCTTAAAAAGAGTTTGTCTGTAGTTTTTTTAAACTTCATTAAGTCGGGTTAGCGACATCGTAATACATTAGATAGTTAGCGTGTCGTAAGATAGATGAATATGCAAACATTCAGCCCATTTGGACATCGGGAAGTTGGTGAAAAATCGATTACAATATTTGTACCGAACAGACAAGAAAGCAAGCGAGCTAATAAAAACGTTTTAAAAAAATACAAAACTTATTTTAAAAAATATTCATTTTACGAACTTCATGAACATTTAAAATAGTAGTAGGTACGTGATTTTAAGGGAATATAAAATTGTTAATAATAATCATGCGTGATTATAGTCAGCTGTTCCCCAGCAATGATAGCTGGGCTGATTCATACCGTATGACGTTCACATCTCATGTTAACGTTTCAAAACGTGTTCGCCAAAACGTATTCTCTCAGCCGAATTATGATGAATCCTACTTTTTTCTCTACCTATGTGTATCTCGGGAAATGTTAGATGAGAAAGGTTGGATAGGGGCATTTACCTGGCATTTGAGCTGAATGTCTGGAGTACCTTTTTGCAAAAACCAGTTAAACGACAAAATGGCGTTTTACCTGGATATTAAGTTTTAGCTCTACATCCTGTTTCGAATATCAGTAACCAGTTAAACGACAATATGGCTTGTACTTACCTGATGATTGCACATTAGTTTATCGTTCGTTCTGAGTTTTGCAATTCCTTTTTGTCATGAAGGGTGCAAGGATTCATTTTTGAGATTTCTGGACCCACTAATTGTGCAGAACCCATCGATAAACCCCTACCTTTACCGGAATTTACCTTGCCAACCCCAATACAACCCCCATAACGATTGACGATTAACGTAACGGTTAACCAAATTGAATTCTTAGTTAGAATCAGAAATTGATTTGTAATTTTTCCCGCAGAACCAAACCGAACACTTACGATCAAGAGGCTCTCTTCCTACGTTTTTCCACTTTTCAAACTTCACTTCTGCTCTATTGCTGTTTTACTTCTAAACGAAAATTTCGATATCCAACTGCAAAGAGTACGTCTTGTCTTCATAAAATAAGAGAAGAATACTGCGTTGCCCACTTGGTGGAAGAGAAAATCCCCACCCTCGACTCGACTTGATATAAAAGTACCTTCACTCACTAAAGTCGAGGATTTCCAGTCCCTAAAACCCTTTCTTCAGGAATCTTTGGGGGGTTTTAGCACTACTTCTTACCTCAAGAATTTTGCCTGCTTTTCTCTTAAGAAACGAGACGATTCGTCTGGCGTTTTTTCCTCAAGGAAAACCGAAGCTTCTCTAGGGAGTGACGAGGATTGAAAGGTCTGAAATGTTTTATTCATGAGCGGTAATGCGTTGGACCTTGTAGTCAACATATAAGCCATCTTTCCTTTGCCCTAGGGACGAGGAAATGTTGTAGCTAATTTCGAGAGAAAATAAGCTGTTGGTAGTTGGTACCTACCTCAACTACTCCCCTCCACCCACCACCATAGCTGTTTACTCGAATAGCTTTGTTTTTCGCACGCACCCCTTTCCGAATTCGTTATTCCACAATAGCACCTAAAATGGCTTGATGAATTTTCAGTAATAGAGGCAAAAACCTTCGTAACTTCCAGTATAAATAAGATGGAGGCATACCACCTATACTTTCATCCTGGGAAAAACGTCTAGTAAACAACTTTGAAGAAATCCGTAGATCCAGGATGGAAATGAAGGTAATTTCAACAAAACGCTGCAAAGTCCTTGTCACATGGGTTTATTATTCTATTATTTTATTGGTCTACAGAAATGCCGGCTGTTTATTTATTGTTTCTTTCATGTAAATTAATTGAAATTGCTATTTCTGGTGGTTTCCACAAATTTTGGCCCCCAGAACTTGAATTAGGTAGGTACTACGCTCCTTTTTTTTTCTTCAAATTACCCTTGATCATTGATTGTACCATTTAATCGTCTTGATCCACGTGTTGACACTTTTTCTAATGTTATTATACACATTGATGGTGATTTCAGACGATTTCGCTGGTTTTTGACTCATAAAAAATCAATTTTGGGAGCTGAACATCTGGTACAACCTCAATTTTCCACTCCTTGGTCGAAATCGACTTCATATTCGGTCTTCTCGTCCCCAAAAACATGGAATACTATGCCTCAAAAGCTCATTTTACTAACATGTTACTAAAACACAGAAAGTACCTATTTTTATACACATTTTCACTCATAACTCCCCTGGATATATTCCGATCGGGCTGAAAAGTTTCGGGACACAACTAGGGCCCAAATGGGGCATGTGTGCGAAAGAACGATTTTTTTAGACCGAAAATGAAGCCTGTAGACGTGATACGGCGTACGGCGGACGGCGGACGGACATTGCATTTTTGGAATCTACACACCTTGAAACGGAAAAGAAACAATTTTGAGGGGGTGTTATAAAAATTTTTTGCTGAGCGAATACATAGGTGTATTATTCACAGAGTAATAAACCAAAAAGTATGTGGATTCAAGGATATATCCGTAGTAATCCGTAGATGTGCGCGCAAAGGAGGAAGGTTGGCTTCCTCGTATCAGCCAAAATGCGATTTTGGCAGCATATAAATATTATTTGAACGGTTGAACCAATATCCGTCTTCTTTATTCTTATTCAAAGGTTAGAATAGTCCTGACAGCCCAGATGTGATACGTAGATGTATAATAATACGTTGTCAATTGTGGGCTACACAAAATCGGTCAATTATAGTTTTACTGGCTGGAAAATACTAAAGGTCGTAAAGAAATGGCTGAAATAAAAGTTATACGGAATTGTGAGCAGACTAGGAAACATTTAGTAAAAGGTTTTTCCTCAAAAATTCGGTGATGGACACCTCCGAGCCAAGAGATTTGACCATTTTTGTATTACAGGGCCTTTGCGCATATGATTGTTAAAACGCCTATAGCTATAATACAAAACAATAAATTAATGTGCCGCCTACCACAGACTGAGGGACTGATACACCGATACACTGAGGGAAGTTACGGGTCGGTACTTTGATGTTCCCAAAGGAATATTTGAAATCGCTCTCTATTAAGTTTTCCTTTCTGCTCAAATGTAGTTGTGGATGGTAGACGGGACCTCGATATTGACGTAATTTTCCAGAATGTTTCCCGAAAGCGTCGGTTGACATTGTCGAAACCGGTTCATCCATTTGAGCGTGATTAGTAGCGTTTCTTTTTATGACAACGGTTATGTTTAGAACTTGTTCATAAACCGCACCTCTTCTCGAATGCGAACCCATCCTTAGTACGCGAACTTGATTTTGATTTTCTATTATTTTTTTTAGCACGTCCCTCTGTAGTTAAAGACGTCCTTATGTATTTGATCTGGTGAGAAGAGGACAACACTCAGCCGAGAATGAAAAGAACCACATTCACGTCCCTTTCAGACCATCCTGAATCCAAATCCGTGAAAAAAAAACCATAAGTGTTTGTAGATGTGTGTGAAATAAAAATTTTTGTGTGCGCTGCCCAGGCCGCAATTCTCAGCCGATTTGCCTGGTTCTTTTGGTTTATTATTTTCAGTAACGCCCCTTTGGAATCGAGCACGGGAAAAAAAAATTTAACCCCCCCCCCCCTCCTCAAAATTTGATGGTAAACGTTTCAGTATGAAGAATCCGAAAATCGAATAAATAAATTTCTGTCCGTCCGCCGTACACCGTACTTCGCACTTTTCTTAGTTACCATGAACCAAAATGATTGAAATTTGGTTTATAGGACCCGTTTGGGGTCTAGTTGGTCCTCGAAGCTCGGCATTACTGTCAGTCATCTCTAAGGGGTAAAAAATAGGGGTTTAAACGTTCAGAACGCCGTAGTTCGAAAACTTTCGACCAGCCAGCCGTTCGTTTGCAACGAAAAGCTTCGTCAACATGATTGTACATGAAACGGTATAAATCCGGCCCGGATATCATCACTAGGGAGCACCTGATTATAATCAAGGATGGCTGTATGAAGTCGAGTTGGTTGTTCTGCGATATTATTTCATTTGATAAGTGATAGACTATTGGATTTGGTTGGTAGGTACTTCTGAAACTTGAAGAAACGTTGAAGTATTACTGATGGTAAATTATTACACATCGGCAAATTATTACACCACGGTAAATTATTACAAAACCAATTTGCAGCGTTTTTTTTTTGTTCGATGTGGAATGCAGTCTGGAAGTGCACTACGTCGCCGGAATTTCGAAATTTTCTTCTAGAAGGGGGAGGGGGGGGCTGGAGGGGTTAATTCTGAAAAAACGTGGGTTTCCGGCAAGAACTTCTGTGCCTACCCAGGGCTGCTCGTTCTGATTGTGCACTTTGTGTGGTGTGTGTGGGGGGGGGGGGGGGGGGGGGGGCTGGATTAAATATCCAGAAGATTTGCATCGAGTGAGATTTATCTATTACTAGCTGTGTACCCGCGCTTCGCAACGGTAGAACAGACACCCCCTGTATCCCCCCTCCTCAACTGATCAGAAACCTTCCCCAATGCCAACCCTAACTGCCTTTAACCCCCCCCCCCCCCCCCCGTATCCTATGAACCCTCCCTACCTGGTTAGAAACATTCCTCAATGTTCACACAACAAATTCCCAAAGTTGCACTCCAATTGGTCAAGTAGTTTTGAAATTTCTGTAGACCCCCCCCCCCTCTCATAACCTGTACCCTCCTCCCACTAACATCCTGATTGAAGTACCACTTGAATGTACTCGTCGAGCTGAATCCAGAATCTAATTACAATCGGATTTACGTCCAACCGTTCAAAGTTATTATAAGCATAAACGTCCTCATAGAAGTGATTATAACACGTTTTTTAGTAGTATTTCATTCATAGCGTTTCAACGGATGGACAGATTCAAATGCGGATTTTTCATAAACCTTCCCAGATAAATTCTGCGTCAAATGGTACCAGCCGCATCTTTCTACGTTCAACCGTTCTCAATTGATGCCGAGACAAACAAACAAACAAACAGACAAACAAACAGACACTGTTTTATTATATGTATAGATATAGATACACCATCATAAGAGACGTCCAGTACAACGCATGCATTACTCAAATTCTACAGGATGTTTGCGTTTAGTAGGGGAGAGGCAACTATAAATCTAAAGTCTGTCAGTAATAAATTTTCGTCAGCCCATATATTCTATTTCCTAAGTTCCTGTGTCGGAGCCCACAAGGGAAGAAGAGAGTCGAGGCGGTTGAGGTCACTGGATGAGCGGACAGGCAGAATTCCCGTTTGCTACGCGTATGAAAGGAAAGCCAGGTATGAAAAAAAAAACGCTGCAAATCCCTGCACAACGGTTTATTATTTTGTACAGAATACCCTCCTGTTACAGATCACAGCTCTCTGTATAGATAACCAGTCTACATAATATGGACTAGTCTACACATATTATGTAGATCGCAGATGCGCCGTAGGTTAGTACCTAACCCCGTACTCGTTACTAGGTACCTACCTAAATCACGAGTTAAATGTTGCTAAAATAATTCTGTCGATGACAAACAGTACCTAAAACGGCAAAAAGAAACGCTAATAATGAAGTTCTGAAGGAAAATTGTTGATGTGGAGTAGATCACTGTTTTCTGTAACCAATACCTACCCTTGTGGTCAAGTATAATGAACCATTGTGTAATAACTTGCCCATCAATAATACTTCAACGGTTGTTCAAGTTGCAAAAGTACCGATCAACAAAATCCAGCCCCTTCTATGTAGATGAACCGTTGTGTAATAATTTACCCATCAGTAATACTTCAACGTTTGTTCAAGTTTCACAAGTGCCTACCAACAAAATCCAATAGTCCATCACTTATCAAATGAAATAATATCGCAGAACAACCAACTCGACCAATACTCCCGGCCGGATTTATACCGTTTGATTCACGATCGTGTTGACGAAGCTTTTTGGCACACGAACGGCTGGACGTACAACGCTCCGGGTGGCCTCAAAAAATGGTTTAGCTCAAGACAAATTTAATAGGTAACGTAAAAAAAACCATACCCTTCTATCGAAAGTTTTCGAGCTACGGCGTTTTGAAAATTTCAACCCCTATTTTGAACCCCTTAGAGATGACTGGCAGTAACGTCGAGCTTCGAGGACTAACTAGACCCCGAACGGAACCTATAACCCGAATTTCATCATTTTGTTTCGTGGTAACTAAGAAAAGTGGCGAGTACGGCGTACGGCGGACGGACAGAAATTTTTTTATTGCAGTTTTGGATTCTACATACCTTGAAACGTAAACCATCAAATTTTGATCGGAGGGGGGAGGGGTTAGAATTGTTTTTTCATGCTCGATTCCAATGGTTCATTATCGAAAATAATAAACCAAAATTGAGAATCTCCCCGCCCAGCACTTTTTTTCTAGACCTTGGATTTTATTCGAAGCCTCTGGTTCAAATGAGGACTCGGCAATGTTCGGGTTCGTTTTGCGTTCGGTCAAGTTCGGCTCCACTTCTCCCACTAGATCCTCCTGAGCTCGGACGTCGGTTTCGGTTGTGCTTGTGGGATCAGTCTTCGTCTCTTCGTCCCGACATGGAAGAAGAGAGAAGGAAAAGTCACTCCATGTAAAATGGGGTGCAGCCTTTTCTTCGCCTCGACGAACCCGGTCCCTAGTGGAGGCGAGCGTAAGCTTGTAGCCTTGTAGTACTACTAATCATCACAAGCGCTGCTAGTGCATCACAAGACCTCCACGCTCCGCCCCTCACCTTCCCTTCCTCACAGTATCAACGTTTCAACGGCTTTTTCTCGTTCTTGTTTTTCTCCGCAATCCACCATTCTGATATGTGATCTTGTGCCTTGCCTAGTATTATTTACTTTATTACTTCTCATTTCGCGTCGTTCTGTTTTATAATTTTTATCGTCTTCATCATTCCTAATGTAGTACCTAGATAGTTCTGTGACGTAGTTTTCCACTGCTTGCCTCCAGGGAAGTGTTGTGTCAAGTGGTGCAAATATCTAACCCCTTTTTTTAGTGTACATAACAAATTTAATAAGTATTTCAACTGTATTAATAAACTATCAATTTTAATAACCTGCATTAATTCAATTGGGTGCCTACCTACTCATTTTCGTTATTTACCTACTATTTGTTGCGTAACTACTTGGTAATTTTTTTTTTTTCATTTCACGAATTTTTGTCTACATCAACTCCTATGAATAGAAGAATTTACGAAATCAAGCAGTGTTAGGTAAAGCAAAACAGAAACATAACACGCCATGGTAAATAGAACATTAAAATAGCCTCAAAAAATATAATTTTGATATCAAATGACAAAAATAGGTCAGGTTGTCTGGAGGGGGGGGGGGGGGGGGGGGATGTCAGGCACACCGCGCTCTATTGATGCAGGCATGCACTGTGGATAGTTCCACTCGCCTCCGTTAGGTTGCTCTGAAAGCTTCTCAGCACGCCATTTTACGTGGAGTGAAGTTTCCTTCTCTCTTCTTCCATGGTCCCGAGTTATATATTAGGGGCGGTGGGGTTGTTGTGGTTTTGTTCAAAATTCTTCTCTGAAAAGTTGTATCTGAACCCAGTTACCTATGTCTTGTGTGTTTTGATTTTTCCTCTGAATCCACTCGGTGATGTGATTTGGTCTGCAACTGCTCGTTCGTCCCACAGAGGACAGCACCGTGGAGGACTGGTTACTCCAGACTTGGGAGCTGAGTTAGCATGCAGGTATTGTCCCTAATAAAGTAAGATAGCTATAGAACGATTGATTTATTCAAGTAGATACAAAGTAGTCAACGGTGTACAAAAACAGACAACATGTTCAAAGGAAGTACATATTTATTAACAAAATTTAAAGATTTAGATTTTGGCGTAACATTGGATCCGCAACGGCAATGTTTGTACGGGGACAAAATGGTCAACTTACGTTGTTGCTCTAAAAATAATATGTTGTTAACAGGATCCATTTCGTACATATACCTACAATAGAATATTTGAAAAGGAACTATTCTATTATACGTCTTTGAGTTATGCAGGCCACGATTTCAGGTAAAATTCAAGGTGATTTAGGTATTATTATCAGGTCATTAATATTTATTATCAGTTTGAAAAAACGCTGCAAATTATTACACAACGGTTTATTATTTCCCTGTATAGATGCCCCTTCTTCGTAGATCAATGTTTTCTGTGGTCAATACCCTCGAGCCGACAATACCCTCCCCAGGAAAGCCGTAAATGGAGTACTGGAGCCGGCCCGGGAATTAAGTTTCATACAAATGCGCGGGATTAAATGATTCAATAATTAATTATTTGTTGTTATTCATGAAGCATAAGGTAAATAATGAACCGTTGTGTAATAATTTACCTGTATAAATGCCACTTCTGCGTAGATAGAATAAACCGTGGTTTAATAATTTACCGCTGTGTAATAATTTACCGTTGTGTAATAATTTACCCAATAATACTTCAACGTTTGTTCAAGTTGCACAAGTAGGAACCTATAAAAACGCTGCAAATCCCTGCACAACGGTTTATTATTTTGTATAGAATACCCTTCTGTTACAGATCACAGCTCTATGTATAGATAACCCGTCTATATAATATGATAATATGTACTATTCTATTATATGCATATTATGTAGATCGCAGACACTCCGTAGGTTAGTACCTAACCCCGTACTCGTTACTAGGTACCTACCTAAATCACGAGTTAAATGTTGCTAAAATAATTCTGCCGATGACAAACAGTACCTAACAAAAAGAAACACACATAATGAAGTTCTGAAAAGAAATTGTTGATGAGGAGTGAAAAAAGTTGCAAAAGTACCTACCAACAAACTCCAGCCCCTTCTACGTAGATGGTATAATTTACCGTTCTGTAATAATTTACCGTTGAGTAATGATTTACCGTAGTAATAATTTACCCATCAATAATACTTCAACGTTTGTTCAAGTTTCATTACCAACAAACTCCAAAAGAGCCATCATTTTTCAAATTAAATAATATCACAGATCAACCAACTCGACTTCATACTCCGCCAATATAATCAGGTGATCCCTACCAATGATTGGCCGTATTCACAAATTCCTATTGTGGGCGCGTCTCTGGTTACGAGATTTGGTTTGGATTGTATACAATTTCATTCACACTGGAGTCGAAAATGCCTGTCGGTGCAAACTTCGGGGCCTTACTGTGAACGAACGGCTGGACGTACGATGCTCCGGATGGTCTTAAAAAACTCGCAAGTTCAAGAACTATTTAAAACCGTAAAAATATTTACGTAAAAAAATGGTATAGGCGTTTTGAAAATTTCAACCCCTATTTTGAACCCCTTAGAGATGACTCACAGTAACGTCGAGCTTCGAGGACCAACTAGACGCCGAACGGAACCTATAACCCGAATTTCATCAATTTTTTTTCATGGTAACTAAGAAAAGTGGCCCGTACGGCGTACGGCGTACGGCGGACAGACAGAAATATTTTTATTGCAGTTTTGGATTCTACATATCTTGAAACGTAAACCATCAAATTTTGAGGGGGGGTAAGAATTTTTTTTTTTCATGCTCGATTCCAATGGTTCATTATTGAAAATAATAAACCTAAAATTCCCAAAGATCCATCATTTTTCAAATAAACTAATATCACAGAACAACCAACTCGAACATACAGCCATGCGTAATTGTAATCAGGTGATCCCTAGCAATGATATCTGGGCCGGATTCATATCGTTTCATTCACAGTCATGTTGACGAAGCTTTTCGGTGCAAACGAACGGCTGGTCGTACAATGCACCGGGTGGTCTCAAAAAATTCTTTAGTTTAACATCAATTTGAAAACGTAAAAAAAACCATACCCTTCTATCGGAAGTTTTCGAGCTACGGCGTTCTGAAAATTGCAACCCCTATTTTGAACCCCTTAGAGATGACTGACAGTAACGCCGAGTTCCGAAGACCAACTAGACCCCTAACGGGACCCACAGACCAAATTTCATTAACTTTGGTTCATGGTAACTAAGAAAAGTGCGAAGTACGGCGGACGGACAGAAGTTCTTACCATTTTCAATAATGAACCTCGAGCTCGGCAGCTCGATCGGAATACACACAGGGCCGTTATGGGAGAAAAATGGGTGTAAAAATAGGGGTTTTCGGGGTTTTTTTGAGGGCGAGAAGACCGAATATGAAGTTGATTTTGAGCAGAGTGAAAAATTGAGGTTGTAGCAAAGGTTACGCTCCCGTAATTCATTTTTTATGAGTCAAAAACCTGGGAAATTGTCTGAAATCACCATAAATTTGTATAACAACACCAGAAGTAGTATTAACAGGTGAATCAAGACAAGGCACTGTCAATGTTCAAAGATAAATCTGTAAAAAAAAAACAAGAAAAACCGCCGAGGTATTGTTTTTGGGGTCCAAGATTGGTGGAAACTATCCAATATAATTATTTTAATTATTGCGGATGAAAGAAACAATAAATGAACTGCAGCATTTCTCTAGTATGTCCAATGGAATAATAATACCCATGTGACAAGGACTTTGCAGCGTTTTGGTTTATTATTCTGTGAATAATACACCTATGTATTCGCTCAGCAAAAAATTTTTATAACACCTCCTCAAAATTTTTTCTTTTCCGTTTCAAGGTACGTAGATTCCAAAAATGCAATGTCCGTCCGCCGTACGCCGTATCACGTGTACAGGCTTCATTTTCGGTCTAAAAAAGTCGTCTTTCGCACACATGCTCCATTTGGGCCCTAGTTGTGTCCCGAAACTTTTCAGCCCGATCGGAATATACCCAGGGGTGTTATGAGTGAAAATGTGTATAAAAATAGGTACTTTTTGCGTTTTAACAACATTTTAGTAACATGAGCTTTTGAGGTATCTTTTTCCATGTTTTTGAGGACGAGAAGACCGAATATGAAGTCGATTTTGACCAAAGACGCGGAAATTGAGGTTTTACCAAAGGTTCAGCTCCCAAAATTGGTTTTTTATGAGTCAAAAACCTGGAAAACTGTCTGAAATCACCATCAATGTGTACAATAACATCGGAAAAAGGGTAAACAGGTGAATCAAGACCATTAAATGCCACTACCAATGATCAAAGATGATCTTAAAAAAAAGAAGCGTACCTATTTCATGTTTTGGGGGCCAAAATTGGTGAAAATCATCAGAAATAGCTATTTCAATCATTCCACATGAAAGAAACAATACATTTAACAGCCAACAAAAATCTCTAGAACTCCAATAGAATAATAAACCCATGTGACAAGGACTTTGCAGCGTTTTTTCATTTCTTTCGCCTTGACAGGATCACGTTTTAGTTTAGAGTTTCTCAAGTCTCAGTGGTGCCATTTTGGAGTTTCCTCTCCTCCGCTGTTTTTTCTTTTTTGGCGCCGTTGTTACGTAGGTAACAACCGGCGGGTGCGATAAAGGGATTATCCCGATAAGCCGCATCCCCGACCTGTCGCAACTTCCAACTTTGTTTATTTTACCCCAAATGGGCCTTGTGGTATATCGGGATTCCAAATCTCCCTGCGCCCTCAGTACCGCTCCGAATCTTCATAGACGATCTTCTTACTACTCTGCTAGGCAGGATTATAATTATAACACTGTGTGGCAACTATCTGGGTCTCCAGGATTTTCTTGTTTGTGTTGGGCTTTACATTCTTCTCGATCTAATAAGGTACCCTACCTATTTTATGTTTTACCACAACTTCCTTAGTGTAGATGCTGTGTTCTTTTCTGTTTTTGTGCATAGATATCCATTTTCTTTTCCTTCTGTTCATAAGGCTCCAAGGCAGGTTGGTCGCCATAATTGAGAATTTCTGTAACCCCCGCAGTGTGCCTACCGGAATTCAATTGTTTCACTCATGAGAATCCCATGAATGTTGAAGGTATGGTTATGGACTCACCAAGTGAGTCCGTTCTTTTTTTCGCCTTCTAAGGCTTTACTATATTATTATTCTAGGGATTCTCTTCCACTACTGGGATTTACTTTATAGCCCGCGCCCAGTCTGCTGCTCACATTCTCCAGCACCCTCTTCGAAGCCAAGTAGCGTTAAGTCTAGGCTAAGTCGTAGGTCTGGGAGAAGTAGGCTAGGGCTGATAAGGGCTGTGCTGAGAGGTAGCGTGATTATATGTTCACCCTTGATAATAATTAGAAGATTAAACATTTCATTTCAGCTCTCTTGTGTCAGCTGTATACCTACCCCAGAGTTCCTCCTCTTACTAGGGTGTAAAGAAATTTAATTGCAAGAGGAGTGGTGTGCGGAGAGGATGTCTGATGGCGTAGTATGTGGCGCTCGTAGATATCACGCTACACCGTGTTGTGAGAATTGAACAGTTCGTAATGGCGAACATTTAAAAACAAAAAAACGGGCAAAATAAATCTATAGAACCGGGGTAAAAGAGGCAAATTTATAAAATGTCTGTAAAATTTTTATAAAAATCTGTTCTTTCTTCTTGGAATGAGACCAAGCGTATCTTTCTACGATGGATATTATGAGCGATTCGCTTTTCTCAAACGTTTTGAGAGGTCAAAATAAGACTCGGAATTAAAATGCCTATGACGTTTTTTCTGTCCGACTCTGTACCTAAGTTATCACTCAAGAGGCATGTGTTTCAGAGGTGACAGTAGTTTTTTGAGTCATAATTGAGAACGATGGATCGAACAAGAAACTATTCGGTATAAACGTTGTGCAAACTTTAATTTAGAGTCCTGAGCTCAACCCCGGCTCGATCAGACCAATATTAACGTCACCAGACGGGCTTAGCCACAAAATCGCTACAGGAGTTGGATGAAAGGACGAAACCCCTGCTCTAAGTCCAAGAGAAAAGAAAAACACATTCCTCATGATATTGATTGAAGAAAGCTGCGGTTGGTCTCATTCTCACAAAGAGTCGTTCTAAGCTTGATTGAGCTTAGTGTTTTCTCTCCTTCTACCGTTCAGTTATTACCGAGCTAAAAAAAGCTAGAAACTTGCTTAGAAGATACACCTGTCCTCTCCGTCATAGTCCGTGTACCAGACCCCTGATTTTGGAATTTGAGTACCAACGAGTTAACCAGAGCAAACTTTCAGAATATGTTTGGGGGATCATATGAAGTGTGATGGCCTCTATGGTGGCCATCACAGATTGGTAGCTTTCTAAAATGGCGGCGGTTGAAAGGAATGGGGGAAGGCATTTTCTTTGAAAATTCATAGTTTTTGAACCCGGCAAGATAGGAAATTTCTTCTAACGCCAAAATGTTCCACAAAGACACTAGTTTCGACTGGTATGGTCGAAATTCTTGCTGCATGAAGAAATACGTGTGAAAAAAATACTTAAATGCCAAACACGTGATTTTCTTAAATCAATTTTTTCTTATTTGGCATGTATATCAGAAACGGCAATGTGTATCAAAAATTTGTTCTTCATAAAAGTTGTAGAGCGAGAAAAGAGCTTCAATTTGATTTATAATTTGTGAGGAAAATATTGAGCGGTATGGCGTGGAGGAAGCGGAACCACTAGGAAACTACAGGCAAGGTGCCCCTAATGAGACTGTGTTGTGCGGGTTGACTATATCAGCGGACCCTGTTTTATTTGCGGGTTCGCGCATTTTTTGGATGTGTTCACGTGAACTGATGATTTAACGAGATAAAAGGAGATTAAAATATCTATCTATTAAACAAATAAAAGTCAGTAGATAAATAGATCAAAATATCTGTTGACGACTATATTTTGACTATATTTTGGAAGGGAAGTTTCACAGAAAGGTATGTATGAGATCATGGGTCATGGTCATTTTCATTTTCGCGGATAGAAATCAAACCCCGTGAATCATTAAAAAAAGAGCAAAATGAAAATAAAAATGGATAGGAATAAGGAAGAAATATTATGTTCTCCTTCACTGATGTCGCTATCACAGTCTTCGTTGTTATACAGTGGTCGTTCTCGTTTTCATTGATCTTTGAGATCTCACACCCCTTGCATTTGCAGTAAATAGTGCATTCCATACTATTGGCAATGTAGAAGACTTGTATTGGTTGCAATCTGCTGCAGCTGCAGGACAAAAAACTGAGAGTATACTCGGGAGACTGGAAAACCATTTTATGGGCACATTCCCGGTTCTTTCCTTTTCCCAACTATGGTTAGAAGAGTCTGGGATCGGTGGCGAACTCTACAGACTCCGTCATATTCCACCCTGGTAATCGGCACGTTTCGTGTGGAGATGTAAAGTTCCCTTACATGGAGGCATCTAGCTGTGTTCAACTCGACCTTCTTTACTCCTGAACATCTCAGCTCATTAACACAATCGGTTGTTGTTTTTCGATCATACATGTTACACGTGAATTTCTCCAAGCGAATGTCTGGGGTATCCCAGCCACGTCCTAATTCACCGAAGGCTGAGAGGAAGTGTTTATCGTGTATCAAATGTTTAAGACCCTTAATCTTTCCTTCTCCAGAGAAAGCGCTCGCTGAATCACCGCTAGACCAACTGTGAAGGCCAATTAATGCTGATTTTAGGTCGTCGCCAACAGCGGAAACAGTCTGTGAAATTTCTTATCCCCAATCATCGATTTGAACTTGTCTTCCTTCCATCTATCAACCAAGTGTTGGACGAGTTTATTCTTTGAATCACCACTCTGTTTCTCCGGACAAGGAAAGATTAAGGGGCTTAAAATTTTGATACACCGTAAACAGTTCCTCTCAGCCTTCGGGATACCCCAGACATTCGCCTGGAGCATGTCGAGAAATTCACATGTAACATGTATGCCCGAAAAACAACAATCCATTGTGTTAATGAGCTGAGATGCCAGATGTTCGGGAGTAAAGAAGGTCGAGTTGAACACAGCTAGATGCCAACATGTAGGGGAACTTTACATCTACATATGAAACGTGCCAAGTGCCAGGCTGGAATATGACGGAGTCTGCAGAGTTTGCCATCGATCCCAGACTCTTCTAATCTTTTAAAGTTGGGAAAGGGACAGAACCGGTCTCCCTGCATGCGAGCATATTTTCAGTTTTTTGTCCAGCAGCTGCAGCAGACTGCAACCAGTACAAGCCTCCTACATTGCTAGTAATATGGAATGCACTATTTCCTGCAAATGCAAGAGGTGAGAGGTCTCTAAGATCAATGAAAGAGGCGCTTGTTCATCTGATCCTCGCCAATCTATTACAGCGGCAGGGCGGATAATCGAAGTCTGTCACGTTTGCAAGGGGATTACGTTTACATCGAAACGTACGGGTACGTACCTAATAGAGTGCAGAAGGATTGCTGTTGGATGGACAGACCGAGCGTTCTGCGGAGTTGGATAATGGAATGATGGCATGGGAACAATTATCGACCTCTTCTTGCGTAGGACAAGGCCTAGGGTTTCATGTTGTAGGACAGGAATAGGGAGAAAGGGCCGGGCGTGTACTCATGTCTACGTGACGTTAATTACCGCGGTCTCATCAGAGACCCCTTCCGGCTCTCCTGATTGCCCTCCCGCTAGTAATCATGGCGTTGGTACTTGACTCTGCCACGTACGGCGGACGGACAGATATTATGGTTTATCATTTTCAATAATGTACCTTCGGAATCGAGCATGAAAACCTTTTTTCTAACCTCTCCTCAAATTTTGATATTAATAATTTATTGATAGATCGATAGAATTGATCATTTTGATATTAATGGAATTTGTTTGGTCTGATTTCGGGTCTTGATCCGCGAAGCTCGGCGTTACTGTCTGGCATCTAGGGGTGAAAAATGGTGAAATTTCATAACGCGGTAGCCAGCTCGAAAACTTTCAAAAAAAGGTGTAAGGAATGATTCCCTACGTCTTTAGCTTTCCCTCTGTAGAGGAGAGGTAATGGCTGGAATAGAATTTCGCCTGAGAGAGAGAAGGAGAGAGCAAGAGAGGGAGAAGAAAAATAGGTAAGAATAAAGAAGGGAAGCCCTCTAAAATTGGGCAGTGTCACCTTGGCCTGGGCAAGCATACACCGATAAATTTGTTGAGGGGGAGGGGGGATTTTGATGAGGAGAGTGAAGGGGTTCTCTAGATTTTGACGGTGTCACCTTACTGCCAGGGAAAGCATACAGCAAGCAGTTGATCGAGAGAGAGAGAGAGAGAGAGAGAGAGAGAGAGAGAGAGAGAGAGAGAGAGAGAGAGAGAGAGAGGTACTTTGACTTCTTTATTAATTCATCTGTACAACTGTTAGGGCCCTGTGGCCCTCTCTTCCACAATGCACAGAAATCATAATTACATTTCAAGAAAATCATCAGGTTCTAGTCAATTTAATAAATAAATGTGCACACTCCAAGGTAGTATAATATATATACATTGGTGATATTATTATCTTTTTAAAATAATCAACGCAGAAAAAATGAAAGGTTACATTAGTGATCATAATATCGTGATAATAAAATAGCATGTAGCTTGGAGAAGGATTTAGCGCTTTGAGTCTGGTCGAATATTTCCTTATTTTCATTATACATTTTGATTCCTTTGTCAATGAATGATCTTCCGTAAAAATATGTTTATGATATGGTATGTCTAATGTAGGTACTAATTCTGGACTTGGTATTTCTTTCGTGGATCTCACTTCTCATTATCAGATTAGCCGCAAGATACTTGGGTTTACCAAACTTGAGAAGTTTGAACATCGTAGTTCCTAATGAATGTTCAAAACATTCATTGATTTTCAGACATTCTAACTTAACGTAGTGCACGGTAATGTGTTCGTCCGGCTGCAAGCCAAAAATAAACCTTACAGCTGCATTCTGAGCACGTTGGAGCGTTTCTGTTTTTGACACTGTAATATCGCAATAGGCCAGCATGGCATAGTCTAGCACTGGGAGCAACAACGATTGCACCAGCCGTGCCGTAACATGAACAGGGAAACTTCTCGCCAGAATCCTAAGCTGGTGCAAACCGCCATAGACCCTACCACAGAGTTTGGTGACCTGGCAATCCCAACTCAGCGCGTTGTCAATGAAGATGCCCAGGCTTTTCAAATTCGCCACATAGGGTACTATATGGTTCCCAAGAAAGATTTCTTTCAGTATCACAGTACCTTCGTTTATCTCAGTCAGAGAGAGAGAGAGAGAAGAAGAATATGAGAGAATAGAGAAGGGAAGCCCTCTAAAATTGGGCAATGTCACCTTGCGGCCAGGGCAAGCATACACCGAACAGCTTCTTCGAGAACGCGTAGGAGAGTGAGGTAACTAACAAATTTTCCGTGAAGTTAATTTGGTTGCGAGGAGAGTTCAGGTTTTGATGATTAGTGAAACAGCGTTTTGAGAATAATGTGCGCTACGATAGCTTCAACCAGACTGAATATCGGAGCGGGAGCCCATAGGGCCGGTCCCTTAAGTGTAGGTTTACGGCATCCCTCAGCTCCGCTCCGTTTCGTTACGTTTCCGTTTTCTTGAAGAAGAGGAAGGAAGGGATAGGTTGTTTGAACTTTCCGTTTTGTCATCCCGCGGGCTGCCCGTTTAGTACCACCCAGTCTGCTCTACCGACCAGTTCGTCTGAATCATGGAGAGGATTTCGCGCGCGAATATGAGCGAAGCATTGAGAAGGAGGTGGCTAGCTAAGTATATTATGTGCTGCTATGGAAAGTTATGGTGTGCTTTCTCCCCCACCGTCAAAAATAATATATTGGGTGCACCCGTATCACGAACAACGAGATGAATCAC